>JAJIBD010027797.1:0-65960 GCA_021461705.1 Cryptotis parvus
CCTTGAGGCAGACCTGGGTAAGGTCTAGGACTGACTTTCCTTTCCTGCAAAGAGCAATTCCTCGCTCCAGCCTGAGTCCGTGGCTCCCGAGAAACCTCGGGTGGTGGGGATTAACTCCCGTGCCTAGAGATCAAGCGGACCTCAGGCGTGGCTTGACGGCCACCTCGTGGGGCTGGTGGGGCTCAGGCCCACGCCGTGCAGGGGCTCATCGCAGACTTTATCAGTCATTAGCCTGCCCAGCGGGTCCCCGGGTGGCAGAGGCGGCTGGGGAGAAAGCGACCATTCTCTCTCTCCTTCCTGCCTCACATAAGTCACCCGTGGGGTCCACCTGCAACATTTTGGCGACGCGGCAGGACGGTGCAGTGAAGTCCCCCAGAAGGAGGTAATCCGTGAAAATCTGCGTAGAAGGTATGCTCCCTTGGAAATCTCTAGGGGGACGGGGGAGGAATGTGATAACCTCTGTGTGAGTGAGTGTGTGTATGAGCACCCTGATAGGTCCTCCTATCAGGCGTGAGTCTGTGGCTCCACGACCGGCACCCCTTAAGGTCCCACAAAGGTTACGGAGCCCGAGTGGGCTGTCTGCTACGAAGAACATATGGTCTATGGTGGCGCTGACATAGAGGCCGGCCGCAAGTCACAACTGCTGAGTCCACTACGGCTAAGTTCTTCACCGGTAGACAAGCAACTGAATGGTCTCTGTAAAGAGGCTCCCCTCCTTTGTCTGTCTCGCGTCACCTATCACTGTGGGAGGGGTGGGAGGAAACTCACTAGTGAAAGATTCTAGAAAACCAAATTACAGCTAGCAGTCCCCTTTCTCTCTCCTCGTCCCAGAATAACATAGGGAAGAAAACCGGCTAGGATTAAAGAAACACCAGGAGGTCAATTAAAACCTAAATGAGGCCTCTAGCAGCTTTAGCCCCAGGCAAAGAAAAAAAAAGGGTAAAAGGCAGCAAGGGCAAAACCCAGTGGAAGGCCCAGTAAACTAAGCCAAAGCAGCAAGGCAGAACCCAGTGAGGGACCCAGTAAATGTCGCCAAGGCAGAAAGGCAGAAATTAAAATTTATTAAGAAGTCCAGTGAATGTCAGAATGGCAGAACCTAGAACCTAATGAAAGTCCAGCAAATGGCAGAAAGGCAGAACTTAAAACCTAATGAAAGATGCAGCAATGTCAGCAAGGTTGAAGAAGGCAGCAACCAACTAAGGCAGAACTTTTTCCTCTATCTCTTGGAAACCCACGACAGGCTGGTCCGGCTCCACACGCAGGTCGTGGTCGTGGTGGGATGCCGGGAAGGCCCCAGGGGACGCTTGGGGTAACTCAGAGGTCACTTATGGAGACGTCCATGGTCAAAGTGGACCCCTGACTTTTCCTCGGGGCTGGGGCTGCAGCCCCTCCCCGCGTGTTTCTCCCTCGGGGCTGGGGCTGCGACCCCTCCCGCTGAGTGTTTCTCCTCGGGGCTGGGGCTGCGACCCCTCCCGCGAGTGTTTCTCCCTCGGGGCTGGGGCTGCAACCCCTCCCCGCGAGTGTTTCTCCTCCGGGGCTGGGGCTGCAACCCCTCCCGCGAGTGTTTTCTCCTCGGGGCTGGGGCTGCGACCCCCTCCCGCGAGTGTTTCTCCTCGGGGCTGGGGGCCGCGACCCCTCCCGCGCAGTGTTTCTCCCTCGGGGCTGGGGCTGCGACCCCCTCCCGCGAGTGTTTCTCCTCGGGGCTGGGGGGCTGCGACGCTGCGACCCCTCCCGAGCGAGTGTTTCTCCTCGGGGCTGGGGGGCTGCGGCGCTGCGCCCCTCCCGCGAGTGTTTCTCCCGGGGCTGGGGCTGCGCGATGCTGCGCCCCTCCCGCGAGTGTTTCTCCCCGGGGCTGGGGCTGCAACCCCTCCCGCGAAGTGTTTCTCCTCGGGGCTGGGGCTGCAACCCCTCCCGCGAGTGTTTCTCCTCGGGGCTGGGGGCTGCGACGCTGCGCCCCTCCCGCGAGTGTTTCTCCCTCGGGGCTGGGGCTGCGCCCCCTCCCGCGGAGTGTTTCTCCTCGGGGCTGGGGCTGCAACCCCTCCCGCGAGTGTTTCTCCTCGGGGCTGGGGGCTGCGACCCTCCCGCGGAGTGTTTCTCCTCGGGGCTGGGGCTGCGACCCCTCCCGCGAGTGTTTCTCCTCGGGGCTGGGGCTGCGAACCCTCCTGCGAAGTGTTTCCCCTCGGGGCTGGGGCTGCAACCCCTCCCGCGAGCGGTTTTCTGCATTAAGAGTTTTGCCAAGGAACCATCCTGTTTTAGTTCTTTCCTTCTTTCATAGGTTGCTGCCAGAATACTTAAAATATGGGAAATTCTGCCTCTATACCCAAGGAGTCCCCTTGGCTTGCCTGTTGAAACACTGGAAGGACCTACAACTAGAATGTCTAAGCAAGGCACGGCTCAAAGACCTTTGTAACAAATCGTGGCCTAACTATAAACTAGAACACGGGGAAAAATGGCCAGTGAATGGTAGCTTGCAATACAACACCATCTTGCAGCTAGATCGCGTCTGCAAGAGTCAAAGGAAATGGGATGAAACCCCCTACATTCAAGCCTTCATGGCACTGTATCAAGCCTCAAAGGAAAGGGCGGCCGCATCTTCTATGAGGGATGCTACAGGGGGAAAAAGAACCAGAACCAGATCCCATAAACGATATTCTAATGATGTTTCCTCCACGCGGAGGTCCGCTTGGACCCCGGGGGCCTCAGTCCCTTTGAGAAGCCGCTGGCCCAGCCGCTGGCACCGGCTCAGGCTTTGCTGCCGCTGCCGCCTCCGCCTCCGCAGCCGCTGCCCCCGGCTCAGCCGCTGCCACCGCCGCAGCCTCTGTACCCTACTGTGCCTCCGGTGTCGGGCTCCCTCCCTGCCGCTGGCTCCCCTAAAGTCCATAAAGACTCAAGAAGTCTGGGTTGGTACTGGTCACGCCTCCCTGCCAAAACTATCCCCAGCAATCCGAGGCTCTTCTAGTCCAAGGTCTCCAAGCCCTAGGGCCCACAAAAAATCTCCGGGTACCAAAGAGCGCAGCTCCTCCCCAGAAAAGACCAGTGCAAAAGAAGAGTAGTAGCAGAAGAGCTCGCACAAACCGCAGGGGAAGTAAGGGGCGCAGCCTCTCCTCAAAAAGACCGGGCTGGTCCAGAGAAAAAAAGTTATTAGCAAAGGAGCTCACAAACATCATAGGGAAATTAAAGAGCACAGTTCCTCCTCAGAAGACGAGGCTGGCGCAGGGAGATAACTGCAGAAAAATCTGCTGCCACTCCAAAGAAACTTTAAAACGTCTCCCTCCCCTCAAAAACTAGTCTAACAGGGCGTACTCAAGTAAAAGTCTCTTACCACCCAAAACCAGAAAAAATTCTTCCTCTAAGAAAAGTGCCAAATGGGGAGGAAGGAATAATAAAGGTTCAGGTACCTTTCACCATGGGCGACCTACACCAATGTAAGCAGCAGCTAGGAAGGTTTTGGGAAGATCCCTCAAAGTTTACAGAAAAATTTCAAACTCTAACTTTTAACTTTAAGTTCACCTGGGATGATGCACAAATAGTTCTGTCCAATTGCTGCACCCCAGAGGAAAAAACACAAATTATAGCAGCTGCGCAGGTTCATGCAGACGAGCTCCATGCAACTAATAGAGACCTCCCCGTGGGTTTCACGGCAGTTCCCCTAACAAACCCTGGGTGGAATTACAAAACTGAAAATGGAAGGAAAATGGGGAATTACATGATTAACTGTCTAATAGCGGGGATAAAAAAGTGTGTTACTAAGGCGATAAATTATAATAAGCAAAAGGTACTTGCAGGGAAGCCCACTGCCCACTGTGGTCTAACGCAGCTCAGGCATCTATCTATCTTTCCCCAAGGTCAGGCCGAGCAGGGTGTGCTTAGAGCTGAGCTTCTTGTCATTCCAAACCTGCTGGACCCACCCAGGAGTTCCCCTAGGGGAAGTGGCTGGAAAGAAGCTGGCAAAGTGAAGGTCCAAGCGCCCTTCTCAATGAGCTTCAGTGACGCAAGCAGCTAGGGACATTTTGGGAAGATCCTTCAAGTTTATAAAGAAAGTTCAATTTCTAACCTTTGCTTTAAGTTCACCTAAGATGGCTAATAATTTTGTCCAATTGTTGCATGCAAAAAGCAAAAGCACACCAGGACCTGCGCAGATGAGCACTGGCTGGTGACCTTAATTACCCGGTAGGCTTAACAGCAGTTTTTCCTTAACAGGTCCAGTACAGAATTATCAAATCAAAGGAGGCACAAATGTAGTAATTAATTTCAAAAGGGTATTAATGCAGTAATTCAATTTACAGGTTTTTACAGCCTAACCTGTCCTCACTAACATCTATCTCCAAAAACTGTACATCGTAACTAATTTTTACTTCCTTTACTATGCCTCTAGTTAGCAAAGGCCACTAAGGTGCATTCAGGACTTGGAACTAGAAATTAGGAACTAAAAAGCTAAACTCAAAACTAAAAGCTAAAAACAGTAGCATTAAGTTTACAACTTAATTTGGCCATAATCTAGGTGGCCGGTTTTTTCAACAAAAGCACTTTCTTGACCCATGCTTCATGTAAAGACAGGCAGGGGGCAGAGGCTGGTGCAGGCTGAAAAATGCAGGGCCAGGTCCCAATCGGCCGAGCAGGGCTATTTGCCCTGGGGGACTGCCCCTTCCTTTCTCAGTCTATCAGTTTCCTCTACCCTTCCAAAAAAGGGGTCAAATCATAACTAAAGATAGATCAATCAACTGTATATGTGTATGTGTGCACGTGCGTGTGGTGGCCACCAATTGTTTACAGTTGTCTTGTCTGTGTAAAACATTGAAGTGTTAAATAAACCAAGTTAAAATCAAAAGCAAATTGTTAAGCCAGGGATAGGCCATGTGTTCTAAACTAAGGGTTAAGCAGGAAAAAAAAAATCAACGTGCTCAATCTAAGTCTTATGGTAAAGGGTTAAAATATAATTGTAAAACCTTTTTAAGGGTTCCTAATGCCTGAAATTCTCTCAGCTAAAAAACTTGTGCTGTTAAAAAGGGGTAAAAGCTAAAGTCAAAAGCAAAAAAAAAAAAAAAATAAGAACTTTGTAAAATTGTGCAAAGCTTTACCTTATAAACCTTAGTCAAATTCTAATAAAAAATTAGGCTGTTTTCAAAATTAACTAAGGTACAAAAACTGTTGTAATTAAGTCAAAAAATCTTGTGTTTCACAAAAGTTGGTTCAAATGCCATATGTTAATATGTCTACATATTTGTTTTATTTCTGTAATGGGGTTATCTCAAGATCTCAGTCTGACAAATCTGAAGCCACAGCATTATGCCTTAAAGGCTTTTCAGGTGAAATTCCAAAGCAGCCTCAGGGCTGAAGAAAGTCAGCCACATTCAAGAAGCCAGAAATGTTTCTTTCAATTTGTGGCTTCTAAACATAAAAAATTAATATGTGCAAAGTAAATGACAACAGTCAGTTTTTCTTTTTCAGGCATTGTTTCTAATCTGCCCAGTATGTGCTATTATTAAAATAGCTTTAATATATGTAAGCTTTGTCACCAGGTATCAACCTAGTCTTAAATTTATTAACAAGTGTAAAGTCACTGTTTCTTAATAGTAATCTTATAAGTACTTTTTACTTTGCATTATTTATGTTCTCCTAAAATATGGAATTAATGCTTTTAAAGTAGCTTGTCATGCTAAATAAAAATAATTAGCAAAGTGTTTCCAAACTTCTTAAAAAATCAGCCTGTACTAAGCTCTGTAAAATAAAAAGTTAATACCTTTAGGGTGCAACTATAAGAAGTCTAAATAATGCATTTTAAGTAACAAAAAAATAATGAATGAAGATGTCTGTGGAAAAAAAAAGGAATTCTGTTAAAGTAAAGGCTTGTTTTTGCAAAAAAAGCTACAAAACAAAATAAATGTAAAAAAAATGTGTAGAAGGTCAAAGAATGTTAAGTAAACTATGAAACTCTTTTCTAAAGTATCTCGTTGGTAAGATCTATGGAAAAAATATTAAACAAATGGTATGAACTCCTGTTACAGTGCTCCTAAAAACTGGAGCTTTTGTTTAACATAGGGTTTTGTTTAACATGGAGTTAAATAAGTTACATAGAATACTGTTAAACTGTCTGCTCTATTTCAACAGAACTTTATGCTTCTTTTAAGCAGTTCCAACAGCAAATTGGTGTATTGCACTTCATTGTAAGTAAAGTGTAATATATGCTTTTCTCTCTTTACACCTTCAGTACGTCTTTTAATGTTTCATGGCACTGTGTTGGTTTGCATAAACTCAAACAAAATATTTCCTCTCTGTAATAGGGCCTAGCCCTCTTGCAGACAGGAAAGTCAGTATGGGACCCCAAGGCCCTCTTCCAGGGAAAACAGAAGTCAAAGGAATTGGTCTAAATGACAGAAGCATGTAGTTATCACAGGTACAGCTGCAAGTACCCTACAAACCTCAGGGAGACCCTAGAGGCAGGCCGGCTAAAGGGAAAACCGAAAATCATCTCTGCTGTGAGGAACGAAAAATCTGCCAATCTGTGGTGACTGACAACTGCCTGGGCCATGCAACAAGGACTACTGCTGCAGTAGGGAATGGCTTCAGCCCCAAAGAGGGATGTTGTCACGCTCTGCTCAACACAGTGAAAGAGGCCCGAGGTCACCTGTAGCTCATCATGGAACCTGATCTTCATGGCCAAGCCTGGGGTAGCCCTGACGTGACAGGTAAAAACATTAAAATACCATGATTGGTGTTTGCTTGCTCTGTCTTAGCCAATTCCCAGAACTTCTTAGTAGTAACGGGGTACCCTAAGTGGAGAGTTCTCCAGTTTTGCTGTGTTTATGCAAAAGAACAAGTCAGGTTTATAAAGTCATTTGGCAAATTTAAAGCGAAGGTGGAGAGAAAACCATATTTCTATAACTTTTGTACAAATCAAATTCTAGCTACAAAAGGCAATTAAATAAATGTATGTATCCAAATAGGCTTAATTTAAAAGGTACCCCTTGGATAATCCAAATAAAACTTGCTTTACTAACTGTGGGTAATCAGCCTAGTCTAAAAGGAAACTCAAGTTATACATGTCATCAGTCCAATCAGGAACATCAGCTAAAAGGCAAATGTACTCTAAAGTCTGCTAATAGGCCAAGGGTCTTCAAGTTAGCATCCAAATTGGTTAAGTGTTCGTTCTCGGTTCATAAAGACTGTAGTAAATAACAACCGTCCATAAAAAGGGACTAAACAGGGCAGTTAAAATAAACTCGACTGTGCTTCATGTGTCAGAGATTAATCTTAAGAATTGGAAACTTAAGTTCATGTAAATGCTCAAATGTTCAGGATATAGTTATCAATTCATTCCTATTAAAACCTTCAGTGGAAGAATTAAAGTTTTTCTATGTTGTACAAAAAAGCCAAAGAGGTGGCTGGTGTTTCTACCTTAACATTGGTGTTTTCCATCAGCAGCAAACCACTCTGCCCTCACTAGGGCAAAAGGGACCTTTGCACTCCTTCAGGGTCTAATCATTTCAAAGTAATGTTTCTTAGCCTAATTGATCTGGTCTTTGTCTTGCAGATAAAAAACTTCAGAAATCTAACCTTCATTCATTGCCTGGGCCCCATTTAAACTAAGGTAGTAAGAAGATTTCACCCCTTGTAGGCAGGGTCTACAAGCCCCTCTTGTCAGCAGGAAGCAAATACAGAAGACGGACCTTCAACCACTTTCCCCTTAAAGATTTAAGGGGGTGAAATCTCTAGGGGGGATTGTTGTAGGCAGGTAGACAGGGGGCGCCACATGGCAATAAATTCCTGAAGAAGAGATCCAGAGCCACACCTGACTGAAAAGCCCGAAAACAGACTTGACAAGACCACTATCAACAATAAACCCTGGGGAAGGGAAGGCCAAAAGGGAATGTGTGAAGCCCATAGGCCACTGACCCTTTTAAAGGCTTTAGATAACTAACCCTCCTAAGGAAGATAAATCAGCCTTCCCACCCAGCACCCAGCTCACAGAAGACCACTCCCAAAGTCTACTCCCCTTGGCAACGGGGCCCTAGCAACCAAGGTTAAAGCCCCATATGGGAGTAACTTGGGGAGAAATCTATAAAAGCTGTCCTAAACAAAGGACAGCGCGCACATGCTGCCTGGGTACACATGTTGCCTGCGCCGCACATGTGGTGCCTGAGCACGTGTGTTGCCCGCATCTCCCCTCTTGAGATGTGTACTCTCTCTTTTACTCGCTCTCCACCTTTGGAGCAGCCCGCGTTCTCCCTTGAGCGCGTTACTCTTTCCTTTCTTTCTCTCCCTCCCCCTCACCTAAGACCTCCTCAATAAAACCTATTTTACTTCACTGCTCGTCGACTCCTGAAAATTCTTTTTCTGCGAGAAAGACAAGAACCTTGAGGCAGACCTGGGTAAGGTCTAGGACTGACTTTCCTTTCCTGCAAAGAGCAATTCCTCGCTCCAGCCTGAGTCCGTGGCTCCCCGAGAAACCTCGGGTGGTGGGGATTAACTCCCCGTGCCTAGAGATCAAGCGGACCTCAGGCGTGGCTTGACGGCCACCTCGTGGGGCTGGTGGGGCTCAGGCCCACGCCGTGCAGGGGCTCATCGCAGACTTTATCAGTCCTTAGCCTGCCCAGCGGGTCCCGGGTGGCAGAGGCGGCTGGGGAGAAAGCGACCATCTCTCTCTCCTTCCTGCCTCACATAAGTCACCCGTGGGGTCCACCTGCAACATATGCATGGACTTTGGTCAGAAATTACTTTATCTTTATTAATGCATTTAGTAAAAATGTTTTTCATAGCCTAATGTAATTTTCCCATAAGGCAAGAATCAGCAGATGAACCATTGAATCTCAAATCCTAAACTTTGCTCTAACTTTGACCTGGAGAAAGTTCATTTACTTCTTGAGCTTCAAGTTTTACATCTATCAAAGTCAAATATATTTTAACTATCACCTTCCTCAGGCAGCAGACAGAATTAATTAAAGTGGTATTTACAAAAATTGTTTTCTGTACAATGTATATATCATTTAGGAATTTCTTACTCAAGTCTATCTTGGATTGTTCCGTAGGATACTTTTCATAGATTTATGGAAGTAGCAAGCTTCTCTTGTTATACTGAGTTATATTTCTACCCCACGTGTTCTCTGCTGCCAAGTTCTTATTGCTCTCTATTTCCTTGCATTAGCTATATATGTATATTTTCCTCTTAAAGACCAACTGATGGTATATTCATCTCAATGTGAATCACAAAAGATCACTTCTTATAAGTTAAGACTTCATATTTATTAAATATTCATCTCTTTGCAGGGGATGGATCTTCCTTTGAGTTCTTGTGAACAGTGAGCTGGAGTAACTTGCCAGCCACCAGAAACCTTCAGTGTCACAGCTCTTTATTTTATCGCTCCTGTAATAATTACCAAATCCAAGTTGGCTCCCTCAGCAACCTCAAACACCACACAGACTACTCTTCCAGAAATGTAAAGCTTAGACTCCATAAAAGGAGCCTAGAACCCTGAGTTTATATAGATTGTGCACTCTCCTGTAATTTGGTCTGAATTGTTTGCTTTTATGTAATTGAGGGTCTGTGGAACAGACCAAGCAGATCGTATATGCTGTATGCACATGAGAATTTTCTAATACAACCAATTATTATCTGTTAAATATGTCTCAAATATAGGTCTTAATTTTCTGGCCACTCTCTCCTATATCCTCTGCAATTATTTTATCCTGAAAACAAATGTGTCCCTACTTATTATTACTTAAAGCAGTAAATATAGCTTTTTTTTATAGAGGAAAGAATCTTAAAATTTTGCAGAAACGAGTTTGCTGCAGGCTTAATGCTGACCTCTTCACCACAGGAGATATAGAGAACTTCACTCTGTAGTCCTTTATAGTCTTTGATATGTAAATGTTAACTTGAAGATCAGAGTTGCATTAGCCTTTTGAAATGTAAACAAACATCCTACACCTCTTGCTTTGCCCTTGAGCTGCTCAATCAGTCTGTATTTGTCCTTTAACCCCAGTTCCATTGTTATTTCTTCAGGAAACACCCAGGAAGAAAAAGGAAAATATTTTATCTGCAGTAACACAAGGTCAAAAGTTAAGATAACATTATACTTAATAGCTAAAAGGACAAAGAACCTCCAGCTCCAACTCTTTGACTCCACCATTATCCCTGCATTAACATATGCCTCAGAGACCTGGGCCCTATTAAAGCAGGATGAGAATGCTATTGGGGTCTCCCAAAGAGGAATAGAAAGAGCTATGCTTGGAATATAACGCCTCACTCAAGAGAGAAGAGGAATCAGGAATTCTGATCTCTGTCTACGATCCAGAGTCAGGGACGCTGTCTCGTTTGCCAAGGTGTCAAAAATCAGATTTGCTGGACATGTAACTTTACTTGGAGATGACCACTGGACTAGTGTCGAAAAAGACTGGATCCAATGGGAGGTCAAAGGATCACATGACCGCCTACTTACAATATGGTCAGACTTCTTCATCAAGACCCTGAATGAACCGTTTGAGGCTCTTCGTATTCCTGGAGCAAGCAGATGCCATTGGACTACATTGCCACTCAACAGGAACAAAAGGAAACGTTACTGGCGCCCGCCCAAGCAAATTGACAAATAATGGGATGCCTATTGATCAACTGATCAAGTGAACATTATGCTTCATTTACCCTTTCTTTTCTTCCCTATGAATAACAAAGCCAACTGATCTAATAATAATTACATTCTAATACTCCAGATTTCAGAAGAAGTAAGGCAGGGCACACTCCACACTGGATCCCAGGCCTCCTCAACACCTGAGTGTGAAATTCTTTCTTTTACTCCATGAGGTTCTCTCCTCTGTCTGGAGAAGTCCATGTTCTCTGTCAAAAGTGCTTGCTTTATCTCTCTTTTATTTAAAGCTCAAAAGATTTTTTTATTATAGTCACTGTGATTTACTATAGTCACTATGATTTCACAATACTATTAGTGGTAGGATTTCATGCCACAAGATTCTCACACTCCTTTTCTCTCTCTTTTTACCTTAATTATTTCTTTTCAGTTTCCTTTCAATTTTAGGCTCTGTAATTTACAAATATGTCCGTAATGGAGTTTCAGGCATACAGCGTTCCAACACCAATTTCATTGTTCTCTCTCTTTTAATAAAATATCTTCACTTTTTGTTTCTTTCTGAACTTCTGTCTACAAGAATAGACAAGAAATCTGGGAATTCTGGACAGGACCTTTTTTTCTTGCAAAAAGTGATTGCTCACCACAGTCCAACTTCATCTCTCTCCCAGACCTGGGTGGTGAGGATCACCACCTATGCCCCACAGATCAAGTGGGTCCCCGGTGTCAACTGCCAACTGCTCTACACACAGATTATCAAGGCCCCACTGATATGCTAATCAAAATTCACTGTCTAAACCTTAACACTCAATGGAAGTGAAATCCTACTTTTCCTTTGTGAAGCATGCTTCCTTAGCTGTTTTCTTTTTAGTAAACCTCTATCTGTTTTAGCTACTCCTGATTTTGTTGTTGTTGTTATTGTTGTAGCAGTATAAGAAATCAAGACAGATCCTGTGAGAGCTCTCAGGGGTGTTATAGTTATTTCTTTAACAGCCTGAGCTCAGCTTCTATTGCACACTGTATCCATGTTAGATAATTCTCTCCTTTGTTGAGTCATACCCAGTGTCCAGGCTTTACTCTAGTTCTATGTGGGTTGTGTCCCTGCCTTTTCCTGTCCCTAGGTCCTGTTTCTCACCATTCCTGGTCGCTGCATCCCTGTGCTTTGCCTCTGAGTGCTGTTGTGTAATGTGCTTTGTCCTTTTGACTTTCCTTTGTTCTCTCACACTAACATTTGCTTTAGAACTGCAGCAGTTCCTATTTTCCTCTTCCAGTGAGGAAGTGATCTGTTTCCTGCCTTCCTTTGTGCTTTTAGTATCTCTTCCCTGAGCTACTCCTGCTGCCCAAATGGATTTCTCCCATGGGGGAGGATTTAAAATCACAATTCGATTAGCTAGATGGCCCCACGCCCTGCTAGCTCTCTTTCACTTTCATCAGAATACGATGAACTAACAGTGTTGACATATTCAAAATTTTCCGAGGGGAGTGTGGGGGAAATTCATGTTTGTGAGAGAGCACACGACATGCACAGTTGACAAACATAGAATGAACCAATGAGTGCACATAGCAGCACCTCTCATGTAAAGTTACTGACAGAGATATAACCAGGGGAGTTTGGGGCGTGATATGTTGTCAATGGAAGTACGAGAAGCCAATGAACAAGGATGTCTGTTATTAGTACAGAGTGTTCCTGCCCTGTTTTAGTTTAAAACATCTCATCTGGAAAGTGGAAGTTAAGGGGTGGGAGAGGGTTTTTTTTTTTCTTTTTTGGGTCAAACCTGGCAATGCTCAGGAGTTTCTCCTGGCTCTGCACTCAGGAATCACTCCTGGTGGTGCTCAGGGACCATATGGGATGCCGGGATGGAACCTGGGCCAGCATGGGTCAGCCGCTTGCAAGGCAAATGCCCTACCCACTGGACTATTGCTCTGGCCCCGGGAGAGGGTTTTGGACTGATACAAATATCTAGAGCAATGAGGTCAGAAAGTTTGTCCCCAGAACTGGTGGCCCAAACAGTATCACATTTTGAGGGTCTGATATTAAAGATTTTAGCTAGAGACCAGATTATTGCCAAGAATACTTGTAACCATGGGATACTACTTGGAAGTACACCCTTCTCTTCCCAAAGAATGGAAAAAAATGAAAATTAAGTAAAATGAACAAACAATAAGAGCAAGTATTAGGGTAGAAAGTCAAACGTTACATATGTTCCTAGCTGATCTTGACATAATAGTGAAAATAAAATAAATGCTAGAGCAAAGTAGGAAATAGTAAAATAAAAGCTCAGAAACACATTCCTTGAATCCTTGGAAGGGGTGAGATGTCAAGGAAGAAACGATGAGCCTGGAGTTCATAAAATTTAATGTGATGTCTCCTCCATCTGTTTAAGAGAACTAGATACAGAGCAAATTAAGTCTCATTAAAATTAAGCAAATTAAGACTCCCTTTTTGCAACAAGCAGAACTGAGCAGTTGGTTTTTTGACACTGTTGAGTAGTTGCCAAGGAAGAAATATAGATGAGTTCCTTAGGCATGTACATATTAGCATAGAAAGAATTCAAAAAATGTATTCTTTGGGGCAGAAGCTATAGTACAATGGGGGAGGGTGCGTGTCTTGAACATGGCCAAATAGTGTTGGATCTCTGGCATCTCATATTGTGATCCTTGAGCACTGCCAGGAGTAATTCCTGAGTGCAGAGCAGAAGTAACCCTGAGCATCTCTGAGTGTTATGCAAAAAATGAATATAGATCTATAATATATATAATTATATATCTATAATTTCCATATAGATCTATAATAATATATATTATAGATATATGATGTATTCTTATAATAATATATCAATAATATATATTATAATAACAATTCATATATACAGTGCTACAATTATATATGTATATAATATACGTTATACATATATTATTAACAATCCTGCCCCTCAAGTTGTTGCAGGTGTGGCTGCGGTGCCCAACTGCGTCAGCAGGTGGCAGACAGGAGAGAGGCTTGTCTACACCCAGGGCTCTGCCCCATGGGCCCTGGATGGTGGATGGTTGATGGTATGACATAGAAAAAGACTGGGTAATCTGGGATGAACCCAGAGCCACGGCAGAACCTGGAAAGCTACCTGTGGTGTATTCTATATGCCAAACAGTAACAATTATGGACCTAATTCCCAACAAATGGAAAAGTTACTAGTGCCCACTTGAGTAAATCTATGAACAACGAGAAAACAATTGACATTATATATTATTATTATGTAATAATAATATATAAAAAGACAAAGAACCTCTGGCTCCAGGCACATCTCTTCAACTCCACCATTCTCCCTGCATTAACACACGCCTCAGAGACCTGGGCCCTACGAAAGCAGGATGACATTTTCAACATCTGGACTCCACAGCTCATCAGAGCTCCACCCAAGTAAAAGCCAATCTCTCCCCTATTGTGGTTCATCAGTAAATGCATGAACTGGGAGCCTACCTACCACCAAGAGAATCCCACTCACATGGCAGAGCCTGACAAGCTACACATGAACTGAACTAATGGTTTGAGGCTCTTCATGTTCTGGAGTGAGCAGATGCCCTTGCGCTACACTAGCATGCGGCAGGATGTATGGATATCTTACTGGTACTTGCTCAAGCAAATTGATGAACAACGGGAAGACAAGTGATACAAGTGATTATAGATCTATATATTATATATAATATACATATATATATTAACTGTATCACTGTCTTCCCGTTCATCATCGATTTGCTCGAGCGGGCACCAGTAACATCTCCATATGACCTGTCTCATGCAAGTAGAGCCAAGGGCACCTGCTTGCTCCAGGAACATAAAGAGCCTCAAACCATTCCATCAGGTCATGGGAATGAGGTAAATAACTGTTACTGGTATTTGGCATATCAAATACGACACGGGTAGCTTGCCAGGCTCTGCCGTGTGGGTAGCATACTCTTGTAGTCATCTAAAAATCCAGCATTTATTGATGAACTGCGCGAGCCAAGCTGTGATAGGCTGGTCTGCTGGGTGGAGTTCTGAAGAGGAGAAAGTCCGGATGTGGAAAATGGAGGCCCCTCATGGAGTGGGGGGGGTCGTCTGGCTGGTTGTGAGGCTCTGCTGGGGTGGCGGGCCAGGGCTAGAACCCACCATCCCTCCTGAGCACCTCATGAGTGGCTGGGCACAGGGAGAGCCAGTAGCAGCTCTGCCCCCATGTCTGTGAGTCTCTTGATTAAGAGACTCTGTGAGTCTCTTGATTAAGTGATTAAGTGATCTATATATTATGTTATAGAAATATATTTCTTAGACCTTGAGAGTATCTCTTACAATATTCATTGAAAAAGTACAGAAAATGAAGGCAAAGAATAAAATATTACTGCTAAATGAAATGCATTTACAAATAAAACACAGATAAATTACTTCTTTTTAAAAAAATAGTTTCTTGGGCCGGAGCAATAGTCCGGGGGTAGGGTGTTTGCCTTGCACGCTCCGGCCCATGCCAGCCCAGGTTCGATCCTTGGCATCCAATATGCTCCCCGAGCACCACCAGGAGTAATTCCTGAGTGCAGAGCCAGGAGAACCCCCTGAGCATTGCTGGGTGTGACCCCAAAAAGCAAAAATAAACAAACAAATAAATAAATAAATAAATGACAGTTTCTTTAGATAGTTTACCTATAACCCCACATCTGCTCTAACAAAATATTTTCTAGAGACTTATGGAGACTTTTACATCTAGAGACATTTAATATCACAAAATGGTAAATTCATTTTATGCTATTAAATGATTAGAAACTTGACTTTGTTTTTAAAGTGGATGTGATTTGAAAGACAATAACATTCAATAGTTAAAACTGAATTGATTTTTGCTGTAGTGATCTGCCAGTTACTTTTCTCAAAATGAAAATAGTTGGGGAAGGGTAGCAATGACATTTTGGTCTTACTCTACTTTGCACAAATTAGGAATGCCTCAAAATTAATTTATCATCTATTTTTGACCAATAAGCCTTTTTGATCAATGCACATACATTTTTATAAAAGTTCAAAAACTTTCATAGAATTGAACTTATTAAACTCTTCCAGGTGAATAATGAAGGGATTTAAGTAGTCCTGGATTTTTAGAAGTTATGTGTAGAGAAGTGATTTAGACAAGTGATATACTGGTTTTCATTTGTCAGTTTCAACTGTGTTTGCTCTGGATATTTGACTTAAGGAAAGCTTAAATGATCAACATGATGGTGAAGAGCTAATAGAATTCTCCAGGTGGTTAGAAATCCATTGTTGAGAGGCATATACCAGAATAAGACATATGTTTCTTAAATTTTACAGTAATACCAAACAAGATGCAATGACCACTGTACAATGGTTAAGCTACACACCAATACTTGGGCCAGAGGCTGCCCTCGGCCACCCTTAGTGATTTTCTGCAGCTAGAAAAGATTCTATGCTGCTTCCTCAGGGACAAGTCACTGACCTCGCAACTGCAGTTGGCATTTTCGGCTACAATTACTTTGTCTTCTCATCAAGATCCTCATGTTGGAAATTTTATTAAGCATAGATTTAGGTGTTTAACAGCTCAAATGAAGGACCAGTGTCTTTCTTACATGTAAAAAATGTATAGTTCAGAACAGCCAGAAAATCTAAAACCAGTTAATGGGCAGCAGAACTTGGCAGAAGGTTTTGTTTGTATGACTCTCAAACCTTAGCTCCTACACTTTTGTGCTCTGAAATCTGATACTGAACTCAAGTTTGGGTGCTCAGGGCTTGAAGACCAATATTCAAGAGACAAAAGTGGGGGAGAGAAAAAAAACAGGTTTATTCAAACACTAGCATTCCAACAACGTGATTTGTCTCTTAAGCCTCCATTCCTCCCCCCTAAATTATCTTGCTTTCGGGCTGGTTAGAGGCTTCTGTAGGATTGGTTGGGAAAAGACAGTAGTGGCAGTAGGGGTTTAATAAGCTTTTGGAGGCTTCTCAGAGGAACTTGTTTTCCTCTCCCTGCCTCTAGCCAGAGCTGGACCTGGTACAGCAAACACACATGCAGGAGATGTTTTGTTAAACGATTCCTTCAGCGCTCATCCTTGCCTCTTAGAAGTCACATGAATACGTTTCTTCCTTATTTCTTCTCTAAGTCAGACTGTTTCAAGGGACTCTGCCTCACTCCTTTCATTTGCAAACCAAAGAAAACAGTCATTTTTTCTGTTCTAATGGCAGCCTTTAATGCTGTTCCCAGATTCTTGACAGAAGAAACTCACACATCCTTCATTCTCAGTTACTCATTACTTTCTAGTTAAAAGTGTTTTTAGGTCGTTGTGTGTACTGCCTTATATGAAACTCTCCTGGTGCCTTAAGTCTTACAGATATTTGAAATGTTTAAGATAATTAAAATTTGAAAATTAAAAAAACATTGGATGATAAATATAAAATAAACTAAAATAAGAGAGAAAGAATTTGGAGATGGCATACATTTTTTTAAAACAAAGGAAAGAAGCCGTTAGACATTGACAGTTGCTAGGAAACCATTTCTTGGTCTATACTTACAAAATTACTGAATATCTCCCCTGCCTGGCTCTGGGTCCTTAGTGTTCTAGAAAAAAATAGAAAAAGAAAAATTGGATTAAAATTTTTTTAAAAAATTCAGTGCTTAAAATGGAATTTGTAGATTAAATAAACAAATAAATAAATAAATAGGGAAAGACAAATAGCATGCAATTTCATTCTTAGGTGAAATAAATAAATAAAGTACATAAATAAAACAAGGCAAAACAAACCCACTCTCGATGGTGAGTGACAACACAATGCGGGATATCAGAAGAGAAGAGACGGAGGGTAATGAAACGGGCAAGGGGATGCGATGTAGGCAGGTGGGTGTAAACTAGAGTCCTGCTCTTCATTATTCTTCGCTATGTCAACACCTGAAGTTGTGCATCTGGAAAAAATCCAGGATTGCTGCTGATAACAGGACTCCAAAAGAATGCTACACCAATAACGATCAGAATTTGCATTGACTGTCTCTTGGAGGCCTGAGCTTCAACTGCCATACATACATTTTTGAAACTATGAAGCTCTGCATTACTTATTCAATATTAAGATAACAGAATCACTGTTCTTTTTTTTTTTCTTTTTGGGTCGCACCCAGCGATGCTCAGGGGTTACCCCCTGGCTCTGCACTCAGGAATTACTCCTGGCGGTGCTTGGGGGACCATATGGGATGCTGGGGATTGAACCTGGGTCAGATGCATGCAAGGCAAAAGCCCTCCTCGCTGTGCTATCGCTCTGGCCTCAAGGGATCATTGTTCTCTTGAGAGATACTATTAACAACCTGACAGGATTCTTTTGTAAAATCAAAAAATGATTTTGGTGGTATTTTGAACAATAGATGACATGTATTGTGGCTATATGAATTTATTCTCACAGATTCAATATTCACAAGACCTCAGGCATTTTCTCATTCTCTCTATCAATTCTCAGTTGTCCCGTGCCGATAGCGTTTTGACTGCTCTCTGATTCATCATTCTTTTCCCTTATATTTAGTCATCTTTCCTAAAGACACCTTCATCCTCTGCAGAAATACACCTGTATTTCTGTGTACAAAATGAATCAATATACACTTTAGCCTTCAGTTCAATAATCTTGGCGAAAAATAAATGGAAATAATTCAAGATGAAAAGATATATATTTATTCATTGAATATTGTATTTCACAGACAGAATTTTCTATGAGTTACTAAGAAGTCGATCTGGTAAATTTCAGAGTTCCAGCATTATCACAACAAGATTACTTCAGAGAAAGGGGAAAATAAAGACAAAGGGAATAAGAACATCATGAACAGGTAGAAAGTTTACATGGGAAAAAAACTTAGCACCTTCTTTATCACTTAAAACAATGATATCTGAAGAATATTCCAAAGATTAGGAGTTGGAGAGATAGTACAGCAGGTAGGGTGCTTGCATTGCACACAGCGAGTCTGACTCAATCCCAAGCACCCTAAATGGTTCCCAAGCACTAGCAGGAGTAATTCCCAAGGAACAATCAGGATTAACCCCTGAGCATTGACAGATGTGGTCCCCAAACAAAAACAAATATTATTTAAAAATATTCTGAAGTACAGTCAACAGATATATTAATAGAATGGATGGCAAATAAATAATAGAAACCAAGCAAAAGCATATATGTATATTGCATATATATAACAAATACTAGCTAGTAATATATCATATCAAATTATATTAATCTTTGAAGTCTATGAATCCACTGTAAAATGGAAGGGCAGAAAATAATAATCAATATAGGTTACTACATTAATGGTATATTAAGTCCTTACTAGTTCCAAAACCAGGAAGAAATTAAAGAAGCAAATATGGTCACATTAAGGATATGGACAATAATAGCTTAAAAAATGTAGACTGTATTTAGAGATACTTTTTTTTTTATATAGAAACTCAGGCATTAATGTATAAACAATCCAGGAGCTGGAGTTATAGTACAGTAATTTTTAACAGTTACTGTAAGGTGATTTTTTGACTGCTTGCCTTGTGCTTGACTGACCTGGGTTCAGTTCCTGGCATCACACAGAGGTCCCTGTGCAGCTTTTCTGAAGAGGAAATCCTTTCAAAAAGCTAAGAAAAAGCCCTGAGGACTGTGGGGTGTGGCCCTCTAAAAATAAATAAAATAAAAAATACTATGGTGCCCATCACTCCTAAAGAAGCTAAAAATATTTCAACAATTAAATAGTTTTCTGCTTACTTCTGATTTTAAAAATCACATCGCCTGGCATGCTCTTATACCTGATGAGCTTTTTCTCTATCTACAATTAATTAGTACTTATTTTTCATTCTTTAAGTCACTCCAATTTGGAACTCAGAAATCTTCCTAGCGGTAAGACATTTCACTGCTCCGAAGAGGAGGTGGTACATTTTGCAGCAGTAATCCTAGTCTGCTAGTAGTCAACTCACTTGGAATTCCTGCCATGGACGAGGCAGTGAAGTTAATCAAAGCATGTTCACAAAAGCCATTTGTGAAAGCACTCAGTGCATGACTGACTGGCTTAACAGCTTAGCACCAAAGGACTGTCGGGCAAAAGCTTGTTCCATCTCATTAGGTAATGCCTTACTGTTTTCCAAGAACCTCAAGCAAATGGACTTGCATTAGTAGAGAGAGTTCCTGCTAGTTCCCCCCCCAACTTTTTATGTTTTCGCATTAAGTTCTGTGCACCTATGTTTGTTAACAAAATTAAATTGCTGTTTTGGTCTTTGGAACTTGGTGTTTTGTGAAGCTCTGTCAATGTGATTCTCAATGAATATATCTATTTTCCGTGAACTCACCTGCAATGTTTTATTCTCATCTTTCTTTGTTTAGGGTTTGGCCAAACCCAGCACTACTCAGGGCTTCCTTCTGACTGTTCACAGGGACCACAACTGGTGATGATTGTCATTTTTGGTACTGGGAATTGTAATAGGGTTGGCAGCCAGCAAGGAAAGAATTTTAAGCCTTGAAATATATCTTTAGGCCCTGGAATTTATTCTTTTATCTATAAATGCAACTGGGATATTATTAGATTTGAAACTTTACACTGGTGGGACTAGGGATTGTTTTCCCATTTTGAAAATTCAATGTTTAAATAACAGTTGCTGGAAACTCTTACCCTTTTGCCACTGAAATTATTTGAACATCCATAGCTGTATACTATCCTTATGGTTGCAATTTATCAATTATGTATAATAAAGACTGACAGTAAGTTTTGATTTTGATTAGAGGCCAATTATGCTCAATATGCTTGTAAGCTCTAAGTACATATTGACCATTTTTAATTCCATTTTATTAGCTTCTTAAAACAACTAATCAAATTTCTAAATTTTCTAAATTTATAAGATGAATTCTTATTGAAACTAATTGAAACTGTTTCATTGGAATTGAACCAAATCTATAGTTTGAAATTGTGCTGAATCAAAGGGAAAACATTTGTCACTTTTTTTCAATTCTGAGTTTTCCAATCCATAAATGAATTGTGATCCCCCTTTTATTTTATTCCTGGAACCACTGATCACTTGATCACTTGAATCCCGTTATTCATCGATTTGCTTGAGTGGGCGCCAGTAACATTTCCATTGGACCCTGTCACGTGCCAATGTAGCCCAATGGCATCTGGTTGATTCAGGAATATGAAGAGCCTCAAACCGTTCCTTCAGGGTCTTGATGAGGAAGTCTGACCATATTGTAGGTGGGCGGCCACATGGTCTTTTGACATCCCATGGGATCTAGTTGGTAACAGCTCTAGTCCAGCGGTCGTCTCCAAATCGCATTACACGTCCAGCCCATCTGATTTTCGATGCCTTGGCAAACGAGACAGCATCCCGAATTCTGGAACAGCGACAAAGGTAGGAACTCCAGAATATTTTACATAATTTTATGTGTGTTTAAAAATTAAAAAACACATAAAATACAAACAAAATTATAAGAATATATAGGAGGAGCAGCAAAAATGAATCATAATATCCTTATAAAGAAAAATTAAAAAACACATAAAATACAAACAAAATTATAAGAATATACAGGAGGAGCAGCAAAAATGAATCATAATATCCTTATAAAGGTAAATTCTAGATTTTAAGGGTATTGAAGTTTGCATATTCTTTAGCTTCTCTTTAACATTTACTGTGATATAGGTATGTGACATGTAACTTAGCTGTTCATCATGGTTTTATAGATATACCACAACTATAAAAGTTGTAAGATGTAATGTATATAGATTGCATAATTATATTTATTAATGTATAATCATATATAATTATTTATGTATATATTTAGCTATATATTTAGCACAAAAACTAACACACTGTTATTTATTCAACTGTATATGTTTTGAAAACTTTTAAGACTGATGATCTTAGCAACCTTTAAAGATACAACTCAAAATTATTCATTATGCTACCATATAATATATCACATTCTCCGAACTTTTTTCTTAACATTATTTATTTTAATTAATTTTTTATGCAATCACCATTAGATACAGTAACAAAATTTCCATGATTCAGTTTCAGTAACATAGTGTTACAACACCCATCCCTCTAGCAGTGAATATTTCTCACTTCCAATGTCCCCGGTATCCCTCCCCCCACACCCCCCACCTCTGTCAACCTGCCTCAATGGCAGGCACTTTTCTCTGTCTCTGTCTCTTTGTCTCTGTCTCTGTCTCTGTCTCTCTCTCTTTCCCCCTCTGGCACAATGGTTTGCAATATAGATACTGAGAGGCATCATGTTTGCCTTTTAACCGCTTCCTCACACATCTCCCATCCAGGGTAATAACTTTCAACCATCATTGTCATAGTGGTTCCTTCTCTATCCCAACTGCCTCCAACCCCCACCCAGCACTTGAGGTAGGCTTCCAACTGTGGATCGATCCTCCTGGTCCTTTTTCTACTGTGCTTGAGTGTTAGTCTCATACCATGATTTTTTTTTATCTTGTAAATGAGTGCAGTCATTCTATATGTGTCCCTCTCCCTGAGCCTCATTTCACTGAACATGATACTAGGCACGTCTACCCATTTGTAAGCAAATTTCATGAGTTATCTTACAACCAAATTGTATGTATTTTGTGTCTTTTGGCATTCCTTACTACTGAGAAACTTTGTATTTCTGTAAGTGCAAGTTAAAGATCCCAAATGTTAAGGAAATCACAAATTATTTGTCTTTCTGTTGCTTATTTTACTTATTAGAATGATTTCCAGTCTCATTCATGTCACAAATGACCAGATATCTTTTTTTCGATGACAGAAGAGTGAATAACAATTAACTTTATTTATGTAACATATATATCATATATATACATATATATGATATATAAACATATATATCATATATATACCGATATATGATATATATATATATATATATATGATAATTTGCAGATGTCCACAAACCCCAAGCTGGTTAACAAGTTCAAGTGTTGAAAAAATACACACACACCCACACACACACCCACACACACATATATATATATATATTTCCCCATCCCCCAAGGACATATCCTTTGTACACACAATTATTTTTAAAATGTGCTGTAGCCCATAGCTCTCATTATCTCATGATTGTACAAAAGACAACAGTGTTTATTAGCAGGTTATAATGATACTGTGCTTGTGTTTATACTAGATAAAGCCACATATTGGATGATTTTATATAGTAAAAACATAATAAAGCAACTTCAACCTCTTTATGTTAAAGAGGTTATATATACTTATTAACTACTATTGTCATTTTGCATTTTATGTGATCATTTGTGGTTATATAATAGCCAACTGGTACTCCATAGAGAAGTTTCCTGATTTGTAATTGTTGTCAATTTTTATTTCAAACTACCAATGGGATATCTGTGAACATAGTAATGAGGATAGAGACATACTTTCTGTTATGAGTATACCATGCCAGATGGTTTTAATATAGCAGTGACTGAATAATTTATATATTTGGAGAATTTATGCTGTTTACTTCTTCATTTGTTGCACAGTAAGTATTTTTTTTGTTTGTTTCTTTGCCACCCCATGCTGTACTGAGGTTTTACATATGGTTTTGTGTTCAGGGATCACTCCTGGCAATACTTAAGGGATCACACATGGTGCTGTGTATATGACCAATGTCATTCTTGTGCAAAGCAAGTGTCTTACCAGCTGAACATCTGTATTATCTCTCGGGCCCTGTATTAAGAATTTTGACTAATTATGTGCAATCTCATTGAGAATAGTCATTCCTTTACACATCTGAGATTGGAAAGATTACACACAAGTAAAGGTGCTTGACTTTCATGTAACTAACCCTGGTTCTGTCACTACTATCATATGTTCCCTGAGTACCACCCAGAGTAACCCCTGAGCACCAAATCACATGGAGTTTCTCAACACTGCCAGTTGAGGCCCCAAGACCTGAACAAAACAAAACAAAGCAAAACAAAGCAAAACAAAACCATAGAAAGTTAGAAGTATTTATAATTTGAAAACACCGTTTTATGGTAATAATTGAAAATAGTTTTCTTAAATTTGAAGCTAATATATCTATTTAATATTTAAAATTCACTTGCTCACTTGATCACTTGAATCCCGTTATTCATCGATTTGCTTGAGCGGGCCCCAGTAACATTTCTATTGGACCCTATATAGCCCAATGGCATCTGGTTGATTCAGGAATATGAAGAGCCTCAAACCATTCCTTCAGGGTCTTGACAAGGAAGTCTGACCATCTTGTAGGTGGGCGGCCACGTGATCTTTTGACATCCCGTGGGATCCAGTCCGTAATAACAATGAGTATTGTATTTTTCAATGTTCTTTACATTCTATTTTTTCCAATACTCCTTCCTTCCTTCTATCCTTCCTTCTGACCTTCCTTTCCTTTTCTTTTTTCAATTAAATTATTCTAAGATACACAGATGTAAAGTTGTTCATGATTGGGTTTCAGTCATGCAATGCTCTAACACCACCCATCCCTTCACGAGTACATTTTCCACCACCAATGTTTCCCTTTTTCTTTCCTTCCAAATTTCCTTCCTTCAACCTCTGCCTCCTATGAGCCATTATGCCAGGCACTTTTATTCTTCTCTCTCTCTCTCTTCCTTTCTGTCAGTTTGGTCATTACGGTTTGAAATACAGGTACTGAAAGATTATCATACATATACTTTTACCTACTGTCAACACTCAATTCTTGTCCAAAGTGACCATTTCCAACTATCATTGTCATAGTGATCCCTTCTCAATTCGAAGTTCCCTCTACCCTTACTTGTGGCAACCTTTTAACCTTGGGCCAATCCTCCTGGCTCACAATTCTTCTGTCCTTGGTATACTTTATTTTGTTTTTCTTTTTATGACCCACATTAGATTTTGAGTACTGCTCCTCACTCAGTGCTCTGGGGCTTATGTGGTGCCAGAAATTTCATCTGTGTCTTTCACAAGCAAAGCGTGCACTCCAGTCACCAAGTTATCTTTCTGGTCCTGAATAATATTTCTTGCCTGTTTGATAAAGTGCTGATGTTATTCTATTTTCATTTGATTTATATGCATGCAACTGCAGCATAAAATCATCTTGCTTGCTGGACTCTCTATGACCTTTGGAAGGTCTCAACGCATTTCAGTCTAAGAACTCATCATGTTTTAATAGTATACTCTCTTACTGCAAACAGTTTTGAAAACTGTTTTTCATTAACTGAGCTGAATGGAATTATGGTCTCTTGCAACAAGCTATAATGAAAGATCATAGGGCATATCAAATTAATGTATTCACCAAATGAAGCCTCAACTGACCTTCAGGGATGCCTTGGTTTTGCACAAACTGTTTGTCTTAAAACTGCTTCAGTGTTTTACTGAAGTTATAATTCTGTAATCAGCTCACTTTACTCAAACTACTTTAAGTTATTGACAAATATGTGCACATTTTGTCATTTAGACATTTGTTTCCCTAAGGCCATTTTGCTGTGTTTGCACAATACTGCATGCCATTTCATCCAGCACTGTCAGAGATGGTTAATATCAAATGTGTCAGCTCTGCCAAGATATAACCCAATGCCATGAAATGAAGAAAACACAAATATTCAAGCACAAAAATACCTGCTACTTTATTGTTTTTTAATTTGAATACTATAATTGCAAAGATCTGATGAATTTTATTCTGTGATTCTCAAAATATATGACAACAATTGTATTTGCTACCTTATTAAATTTATTTCCACTTGCATTGGATTCTGCTCAATTCAAAGCAATCCTCAATTCCCCTCTTGACTATTGATTAATTCAAGACAAGCTTTAAAATATCTTAATTGGTGGTGATACTCTTACATTTGTGAAAGTAACTGGGCATAGTCCTAATATAAAATTGATGAATTTGAGGATAGGAATTATGGCAACCAGGAACACCAGTGTTGCAACACACCTGCCCAGAGTCTCTGCATCTGGCCTGGCTTGCCTCCTGCAGGTCACTTTGTAGATAGGAGGAGGGCAGTTCAAATGTGGCAGTTTATCTGACCATGACTTACCCGTATTAATATTCTCTCATGCTGCCACAATCATCATGGGACTAGCTAGATTTTACTGGTATAATCGCCTGGGCATGTTGGATCTCTAAGTAATTAGACCAGAGAGAAATACTTTTTGACTCCAAGCAATCAAGCATGGCTCCCTGATAACTCAAAACAACTAAAATACAGAACTACCATGAAGTAACATATGAAGCCTTGAAGAAATATTTAAGTGGCTATAGTGTAGTTTTTGGTACAGATGCATGCCTTTGTTTTTTGAGATACAGTTCATATCAGAAATCCCTCCTCTCTACCCTGCAAAAGCATTTGCTAGGCACATCTTCAGTGGGCGACATTAACATCTCAAAGGGCCTATGTGAGGTCCTGGGAGAAATTACCTGAGGGCATTTGACCCTGATGGCTTCCCATAAAAGTGGGAGGTCTGGATATGAAACTAGGCTGCTTCTTCTCTTTGCTCTCTTTTGGGTAGCTCTCTCCCCCTTTCTGCTGGTGCCTTGTCTCTGTCTCCTCTCTACAGGGCCTTAACATGTGGTGGCCGCCATCTTAGCCTACACATAGCCAGGGCACAGTGGGAATCCTTAGCTCAAGATTCTTCCTATTGCTGATTTGTATGCCTGAACCTGTGTTAAGTAAAGCATTTTGAAACTTCGCCAAATTCTTGTATCTTTCTCCATTCGCCGGCCACAGATCCCCTGGGACAGAAGGGGATCCCTACCCCTCCTCCTGGATTTTGTGTGGGGCACCTCAACATTTCCCTACAACCCAGTATCTCCAACAGTTTATATTTTTTTTTCCTTTTTTCGTAACTAAAAATTATTACCAAGACATCTATCTTTTATACTAGTTTTCTGTATGGTTAGGAGTATAGGAAGCCACTGACAAGCTACTTGAGTAACTGGGCCAGATGGCTCAGTGCGAGGCCAAGACAGATGCTGCTCAGATCCTGGCAGGGGAGGCCATGATGGTGTTTGGAGACCCCCAGAGCCACACCTGGCAGTATTCTGGTGGTCCTGTTGTGTTGGCCATTGAAGTGAGGTCCTGTGCATGCAAAACTTGCACTCCTGGTCCCTTTGCTATCTTCCTGGCCCCTTCACCAATGTTTAATTGGTGCAAACTGATTAAGTTATACAAGATAAAAAAGAAATTATTTTACTATAAGAGAAGACTGTTTTTCTAGAAAAAGAAGTTCTAGAAATTTTTATTGTATCTTGCTTATGGTGATAATTCAGCATTGCAGATTTACAATCTTGTTAAGAAGATGTATCTCATTTTGGTGGTCAACATATACACACAAATATCTTGCCCAATAGTTTGGTGATTTTAGGGATAGAATTTTCATGTCAAATGATCTCTATAGATTATGAAACTAGAAATATCAAAACAGCGCTTCATGAAGATGGAGAATTATTACATTGAGTGGAACAGCAATTCGCCTTGCAAGAGGCCAACTTGATTTCAATTCTGAGCTACCACATGGTCCCCAAAGCACTGCTAAGAGTAATTCCTGAGTGGAGAGCCAGAAATAACCTTTCAGCATTGCCTGCGTGTGGCCCCCAAAAGATTACTTCTTATTTACTCCTCTTTATAATGTTGATTCATTGCCAACTTTGTTCTTGAAGTCATCTATTTATACAGCAAACTCAGATTTGCTTATCAATCATAAGGAATGAATTATTTATAGATTACTTATTAGTCATACAATATTCATTTATTCAGTGGCTATTCTGAGTGAGGTGATCAATTCTTTTTTTTAAAGCATCTCAAATATTAACTCCTCAAGGTAATTAAAAAATCCCTCTTGTCCCAAATTCATCAATTATGCCATTAATCGGTTTCTTAGAGAATCTGGCTGCTATAAGAAAATACCATACAGTACCAGACCCGAATCCATAAAGTACATCGAAAAAATATAGGAAAAACCCTCCACAATATTGAAACTAAAGGCATTTCAAAGATGAAATACCACTAACAAAGCAACTAGAAGCAAAGATAAACATGGGACTACATGAAACTACAAAAGCTTCTTCACCTCAAAAGAAGCAGTGACCAAGATACAAAGAAAGTCCACAGAATGGAAAAGAATATTCACCCAATACCCATCTGATAAGGGGTTAATATTCAGGATATACCAGTCACTGGCAGAACTTTTACAAGAAGTAAACAACCAACCCCATCAAAAAAATGGGGAGAAGAGATGAACAGAAACTTTGACAAGGAAGAAATTCGAAAAGCCAAAAGACATATGAAAAAATGCTCATTATCAATAATCATCAAAGAGATGCAAATCAAAGCAACAATGAAACATCATCTCACACCACAGAGACTGGTGCATATCCAAAAGAGCAAGAACAACAAGCAAGTGTTGACATGGATGTGGGGAGAAAGGGACTCATCCATTGTTGGTGGGGCTGTCTACGGGAACAGCCTTTTTCGAAAACAATATGGACATTTCTCCAAAGACTCCGAAATTGAGCCCCCATTTGACCCAGCCATACCAATCTTGGGAATATACCCTGGGAAGCCAAAAACACACAGCAGAAACACCATCTTCACTTTATTTTAATAGCAGCACTATTCACAATAGCCAGAATCTGGAAACAACCAGAGTGCCCAAGACCTAATGACATGATAAAGAAACTTTGGTACATCTACCCAATGGAATACTATGCAGCTGTTAGGAAAACGAAGTTATGAAATTTTCCTTAAATGGATGGACATGGAGAAGATCATGCTGAGTGAAATTAGCCAGAGGACAGATATAGAATGACTGCACTTATTTGTGAGATATAAAAAAAAAATGCATGATACCAATATCCAAGGCCAGACAAAACATGGGTCAGGAGGTCTTATCAGTGGGTATAAACGACTGCAAATGTGAGGGAGTCAGAGGTTAGGTAATACAGAGAAAGGAACAGTGTACTAAAAATTATTGTAAATGATAATACCAGCCTAGAATGGAGCATTGAAAGTAGGCAAAAATATATACATGATAACTTCTTAATGTATGTATTGCAATTTACAATGTGTAAGAAAAGAGGAGAGAGAGAAAGAGAGAGAGAGAGAGAGAGAAAGAGAGAGAGAGAAGTGAAATTTGCCTGCCATAGACACAGGTTGGGGAAGGGGGGAAATCATGGGACATTGGTGGAGGGAAATGGACACCGGTGGAGGGATGGGTGCTGGAACACGGTGTGACTGAAACCCAAATATGAACACTTTTGTAACTGTATATCTCAAGGTGGTATAATAAACAGTTAAAAAAAAAATACCATAAATCTTGGAGCTTTTAAATAACAGAAATTTGCATAGTTCTAGAGGCTATGGAGTCAGTGACAGTCTCCAAGCAGTGGAGGTAATATCTCTATGTCTGATTAACTGTTTTCCCTGACCCCCCATATAGTACATATAGTAGAAGAGTCAAAGCTCTCCCATCAGCTCATTTCTTTTTTTTTTTTTTTTTTCCTACAACAAGCAGTACTCAAGGGTTACTCCTGCTCTGTACTTGAGCGTGATTCCCATTGATACTTAGGGAAGTATATGGTATAGGGATAGAACTCGGGTGTCCCACATGAAAAAATCTCAACTCTTCACTCTTAGCTCTCTTTTGCGTATTTTATAAGACATGTGCTAAAGTGGCTCTTAAAGTCCCCTCTACGTAACATCATCATTTTGGGCGGTTAGGATTCACCATGTGAATTGAAGCAGGGCGTTCGGGAGGGATGCGGTATTCAGATCATAACAATTCCCAGCGCCCAGCCGGGAATGCAGAGTCCAGAGTTTTTCCTGTTCTTGGATTGTATATCAGAACCTGTGATAGTAAAGCCTTTTAAAACTGCGCCGGATTCCTAGTTTTCATCCATTCCCTGCAGGCTTCGGAGGTAGAAGGGAACTCGCATCCTGGTATTGTTGGGGACCCCAGCGGCACCCCGACAGCCTGCAGTGCAGTGTTGGTTCTCGAGATTGAGCTGCTGGTCTAGGCTAGATGCTGGCACCACTAGAGCCTCGCTGCCCCTGCCACGGAGGCCTCTCAAGGACAGGACCACACTCTGTGATGCTCCGGAGGTGTGTGTCGTCAGGGGCTTCACTCCTGCGCTGTCTCCCCAGCATTCTGCTCCATAGACCCAATGCTCATGTTGAAACCAGTATTTCAAAAGGTAAAAACCCATTTTCATTATTATTTTAATAATTACAACAAGCACCATTCTCACTGTACCAGCTTTTTAAAGTAACATGTAAATCTTGCTTTTATTAATTCATTATGCAATAATTGGGTCTAAAGACAAACGTTAACAATTCAAAGTGTGAGATTCCTTTTTGAAATGTTTGAGTACCATTAAAAATCAATGTAAGTGTATGAAATTAAGTGATGAGGCAAAACAGTTGCTCTCAGTAATTAAAAACATTCATTTCAAGGTGACAATTAAAAAGGATATTTTCCCTGTAAATTCTTCTCTCCAATTCTAATTTGGGTGTAACAAGTTGTTTACCCTTTTTTCTTTGTTTCTCCTTTTTCTTTGAAGGTTTATTGTTTTCATTTGTCACAGTTTGTCATAGTATGCTAAATGTTTTATTTCTTTAATATCAACCTCTAAGCTGACGAAAAGGACATATTTGGATCACTGCTCATGGTGTAGTATCCTGAACGGAAGTGGATTAGCTGCATTGGCTGCTGTCATCTATTCCTTGGATTTCTAACCATCAAGTTTATGTTTACAACAATTTAGTGACATCCATATCTATTATCCTGTTAAATGTTTCTTCTCTATCTCTTTAGGATCCGCAGTTGTTCATAACACAGACTGGTTATCTCTTGTGAGTTTATTTTTTGTCATTTATTTTAGTCATATGCTAAGTGCCATTAAGCCTATTCTTTATATTTTTTCATTATATATTTTTTCATTATATATTTTCATTATATATATATATTTTTTCAGGCTTAGAATTCTGTTTGGGGACCAAAGATTAATATAGAGGTTGAGACATTTGCCTTACATGGGGCTGACCCTGTTTCCATGCCCACAACCACAGGTGGCCATCTAAACACCAATGGGCAGCTACTCCCTATGTCCCCAAATCTCCTAGAATGTATACTTCATTCCTCCAAATCCCCCATTAATTCCTTTCCTTTATAATGTTTTCACAATATTGCCAAGATTTATGACATGTATTTCATTTTTGTATTACTATATACAGACATGAGACAGACATGGGACCGAGCTGCTACTGGATCTCCCTGTGCTCAGCTGCTCATGAGGTGCCCAGGAGGGATGGCAGGTTCTAGCCCTGGCCCGCCACCCCAGCAGAGCCTCACAACAAGCCAGACAACCCCCCACTCCATGAGGGCCTCCATTTTCTACATCTGGACTTCCCCCTCGTCAGAACTCCATCAGCAGACCAGCCTATCATAGCCCAACTCGCGCGCCGCTTGTGGCTGTGCAGTTCATCAATAAATGCTGGATTTTGAGATGACTACAAGAGTATGCTACCCTCACAGCAGAGCCTGGCAAGTTACCCGTGTCGTATTTGAAATGCCAGATACCAGTAACAATTATAGACCTCATTCCCATGACCTGATGGAATGGTTTGAGGCTCTTTATGTTCCTGGAGCAAGCAGGTGCCCTTGGGCTCTACTTGCATGAGACAGGACATATGGAGATGTTACTGGTGCCCGCTTGAGCAAATCGATGATGGACGGGAAGACAGTGAAAGACAGTGATTACTATATCACACTTTAATTCCTAGAGTTATTTTGGCATTCTTAACTGCCAATTCAATATATAAATCATCTTATAATATATTGTCTGTTATTCTTTGAGCTGACTACAGCTCAAAGACTTTGTGAGAGTCCAGAGACACTCACACATGGGGCAGAGCTGTTCCTTGCTCTCCCTGTGCACAGCCGTTCATGAGGCAGTCGGGAGGCATGGCGGGTTCTAGCCCTGGCCCACCACCTTGGCAGAGCCTCACAACAAGCCAGACCACCCCTCTTCACTCCACGGGCGCCGCCATTTTCCACTTCTGGACTTCCCTCTCGTCAGAACTCCACCCAGCAGACCAGCCCATCACAGCCCGGATCACCGACACCCACCCTGCAGCAGCTTTTTTTCCTCAATCCGGCCCAGGTATGCTGGTCCAGAGACTCTCACACATGGGGCAGAGCTGTTCCTTGCTCTCCCTGTGCACAGCCATTCATGAGGCAGTCGGGAGGCATGGCGGGTTCTAGCCCTGGCCCACCACCTCGGCAGAGCCTCACAACAAGCCAGACCACTCCTCCTCACTCCACGGGTGCCGCCATTTTCCACTTTTGGACTTCCCTCTCGTCAGAACTCCACCCAGCAGACCAGCCCATCACAGCACGGCTCACGCAGCCGCAAGCGGCCGTGCGGTTCATCAATAAATGCTTTATTTGGAGGTGTTTAAAAGATTTTGCCTCCCGCTCGACAAGCCTGGCAAGCTTCTAGTGTTGTATGTGATATGCCAAATTCCAGTAACAATTATATTAGGCCATTCCCATGACCTAATATAATGGTTTGAGGCTCTTTATGTTCCTGTAGCAAGCCGATGCCCCTGGCTCTACTGGCATGAGACAGGACATATGGAGATATTACTGGTGGCCGCTCTAGCAAATAGATGATCAACGGGAAGATCGTGATCGTGATCGTTCTTTGAGCTACCTTCACATATTTGTTTTTCTTGCTTCCTAGTAAGAATTAAATAATGACATTAACCTTTATACATTAGAGTGATTATCAAATCTGTTCATTTGCTCCAAAGACTATCACTTTTTAAAAAATTTTTTTTTATTTTTGCAATTACAAAGATATACAATTAAAAAATTCATATTTGGGTTATGGTCATACAGTGTTCCAGCACCCATCCCGCCACCAGTGCCCATCTCCCACCACCAACGTTCCTGGTTCCCTCCCCCTCCCCCAGCCCTCCTCCATGGCAGGTTCTTTATTTCTTTCCATTTCTCTCTCTTTTTCTTTTCCTTCCCCTCCAGACTATGGATTACAGAACATACATTAAAGGGTTGTAATGTGCATCATTCTGCCTCTATTAAATGCTCAGTTCTAGGTTGGCATTAGTACCCTCAACAATTGTTAGCACACTGTTCCATTTTCTGTCTTACCTAGCCTCTGACTCCCACACATTTGTGATAATTTCCACGTTTGACAAGACCTCCTGATATATGTTTCACTTGACCTTGGATGAAAGTGACCACATCATCTTCAATCGACGGTTTTGTCTGACTGATGTAGCTGTCGTCCCCAAATTCCAAACAGGATCGGACCACCGTCTCCTTTGTGAAAATTCTACTTCCCACAACGGGGAGAAAAGGCTGCAAAGTTTAAGAAGAGAACTCCCAGAACGACCACCAACTGGGAACTTTTTGGCACCATTGCAGCAACATGGGAAGATACCATCATTGACGACATCGATGAAGAATACAACCGACTGGTTCAGCACCTCCATGATTGTGCGAAGAATGCCCAGAGAGAGAAAGACACAAAAGGACGCCTGTCTTCAGAAACTCTCAAGCTCATTCGCCAACATGGCAAGGCACGAGCCTCAGGAGACCAAATGCTAATGTCCAAGCTTGCTAAACGGTGCAGAGAAGCGATAAAAGAAGACCTCAAAGACAGAGGAGCAGAAATACTGGAAGATGCAGCAGAAGCTGGGAAAAGCATTCGCACTGCCCGCCTGTCCTTCGCCAACTATAAGACCAAGAAGACTGCCCTCCGACGCCGTGATGGATCTATCACATCTTCCAAAAAAGGCAATGGAGAAGATTATCCAGGACTTCTACTCAAATCTCTTTGATAGCCACATCCACCTGCCCACATACCAAATTCCACAGGATGCATATGTCATTCCCAATGTTCTCCCTTCTGAAATCCGACATGCCATCTCATCGGTAAAGAAGGGAACAGCACCAGGCCCAGACAAAGTCAGACCCGAACACCTGAAGAATCTGCCATCGGTACTCATCAATACACTAGCTCGGCTCTTCACACGCTACCTGTCGGAATGCAAGGTGCCCTCCCAATGGAAAATCAGCAGGACAGTTCTACTGTTCAAGAAGGGAGACATTCATGACATCGCCCCATCTGCCTGTTGTCCGTCATCTACAACCTGTTTACAAGAGTCATCCTGAACAGGATTATCAGAACACTGGATGAAGGACAACCATGCGAGCAAGCACGCTTCGGAAAGGATTCAGCACAATCGACCATATCCACATGGTAACCAAGCTCATCGAGATTTGTAGGGAGTACAAGATGCCACTCTGTCTCACGTTCATTGATTTACAAAAAGCCTTTGATTGTGTGGAGACTGAAGCAGTCATATAAGCCTTAGCCAAACAGGGTGTTCAAACCCAATACATCAAGATCCTTCGTGAGCTGTATTATGGATTCACCACCAGGATCTCACCATTCTACAAAGAAGTGATCATTAATGAAAAGAGTGGTTCGACAGGGTGATACCATTTCACCAAAAGTCTTCAGGAACCACCCCCGAGAACATCATGCGACAATTAGAATGGGAAGGAATGGGAGTGAAGATAGATGGTCGGCAACTACACCACCTTCCGCCGCTGATGACATCGTTCTAATAACACCAAACATTAGCCAAGCGGCACAAATGCTGGCTGACTTCAACCAAGAACGTGGAAAGATAGGTCTACAGCTGAATCTAAAGGAAACAATGTTCATGAAGAATGAACTAGTTCCAGAGGCCCCATTCACTCTCAATGGAACAAATCTCTTAATGCAGCAGTTATGTGTACCTAGGTCGAGAAATCAACATGATGAATGACCTAAAACCTGAGCTGCGCAGGAGGAAGAGAGTGGCATGGAATGCCTTCAAAGGCATTGAAGAAATAGCTAAAAAGGAAAAAAGAATCTCCGGCTCGGGCACATCTCTTTGACTCCACAGTTCTCCCTGCATTAACATGCGCCTCAGAGACCTGGGCCCATGAAAGCAGGATGAGAATGCTATTCGGGTCTCCCAGAGAGGAATTGAAAGAGCTATGCTTGGAATATCACACCTCACTCAAGTGAGAGAAGGAATCCGGAGTTCTGACCTCCATCGCTATTCCAGAATCAGGGACGATGTCTCATTTGCCAAGGCATCGAAAATCAGATGGGTTGGAAATGTAATGCGATTTGGAGACAACTGCTGGACTAGAGCCATTACCGACTGGATCCCACAGGATGTCAAAGATCACGTGGCCACCCACCTACAAGATGGTCAGACTTCCTTGTAAAGACCCTGAAGGAACGGTTTGAGGCTCTTCATATTCCTGAATCAACCAGATGCCATTGGGCTACATTGGCACGTGATAGGGTCCAATGGAAATGTTACTGGTGTCCGCTCGAGGAAATCGATGAATAACAGGATTCAAGTGATCAAGTGACCTTGGATATTGGTATCATAATATGTACATATATATTTATGTTATGCAGATAAATGCAGTCATTCTGTATCTGTCTCTCTCCTTCTGGCTAATTTCGCTCTACATAATCTTCTCCATGTCCATCCATTTATAGGCAAATTTTATAACTTCATTTTTCCTAACAGCTGCATAGTATTCCATTGTGTAGATGTACCAAAGCTTTTTTATCCGGTCATTGATTTTCGGGCACTCTGGTTGCTTCCAGATTCTTGCTATTGTGAATAATGCTGCTATGAACATAAAAGTAGGGATGGTGTTTCCTCTGCGTATTTTTGGTTTCCTAGAGTAGATTCCCAGGAGTGGTATGGCTGGGTCAAATGGGAGTTCAATTTCTAGTCTTCGGAGGAATGTCCATATTGTTTTCCAGAAAGGCTGTACCAGCCGGTATTCCCACCAACAATGGATGAGTGTCCATATCCATGCCAGCACTTGTTGTTCCTGCTCTTTTGAATATGTGCCAGTCTCTGTGGTGTAAAGTGGTATCTCATTGTTGTTTTGATTTGCATCTCTCTGATGATTAGTGATGATGAGCATTTTTTCATGTTTTTTGGCCATTCGAATTTCTTCCTTGCTGAAGTTTCTGTTCATTTCTTCTCCCCATTTTTGATGGGGTTGTTTGTTTTCTTCTTTCTGATGAGCAGGAAGTTAACAATTGCCCACTTGGAAGTATGGAACCGGGAGTCTTGGCCCATGGCAAGATCTGCCCTTAGTTCTCCTGCATCACTGCTCTCTAGGATTTAGACATCTTGGCCATCTTTGCCACTTTGAGCCTTGTGCTTGTTTCAGATGGGAAAATCTCTGAAATTTAAGAAAGTCCCTTTCTCTGTTCTCAAAGTTTCGATTTCTCTATTATTTTTCTACCAACCAATTAATGTATTGAGTTAGGGACCCAAAGTTTATTCATTTCTCTCCCCAGAGATTTTTCTCCATTAGATGGTGTTGAGGAGTCACTGGGGTCCTCAATAGTATCAGGACAGAAGTTCTCTTTTACCTCCGAGGCTGCTGGGGAATGGATGAAAACTTATGAGTCCTGCATAGTTCCAAAACGGCTTTTAATAGTACAAAAAATCTAGCACCACAACCCTGGTCAGAATTTAGACTATACAAGGGCCTAACTCTCCTGTCAAAGAGGATTGCAGCAGAGAGAGTGCCACCAAAGTGGATCCCACCATACAGGAGTCTCACCAAAGAGAGGGAGTGTACCTTAAATCTGTCCCCTTATATACACTAAAGTAATCCTAACTGTTGACAGGGAGGACAAAGATCCTGTCAACAAAGATCAACTCAACAACTTCTAGATAGTAGAAAAGTATAGAAGGGTGGTGCCACACCCTACTACAGGTCTAAACAAAGGATTGTGCCAAGACTAATCCCTTCTTGCAAGATTATCTCTTATGTAAAACACTGGAGAGAGGGGGCTGGTATAAGGTAACACATCTTAATTTCATGGGCTTCATGTAATCTAGATGGTACCCTCAAAGTCCTTCTTATTTATTGTCTGCACCAGGGTGATTCTGAGTATCTTGTTCTCTGTATACTGAAAGGGTCATATCTATCTGTGAGGCCAAACTAGTATGATCCTTCCTATAATCTTAAATGATAGTCTCAACATACCAGGGTGGTAGTCTCCTGGTAAATTCTAAATGTCCCACACTGGGTCCAGTGGGTATAAAGAGGAGCTGTCCCAATCTAGATAACATAGAACTCTTATTTGATGTATAATAATGAGTCAGAAGTTACACTTTCAGAGTCAAGGTGACTTCTGTAACTGCCACACCCTCCATCAGTGTTTACATAGAAGAGAGATCTCATTAGTCTGAACCCTGCCTTAAGAACAGGTAAATAGATTAAGCTGTGAGTGGATAAAACAGCAAAGCTCCCAGGCTAGCTAGGCCTGTCATCCAACAAGATGGACCCTGAACTTTATGGATCAGTGGTTGTTTTCCACTCTGAAAAGTCTTCAAGGTCTTATTTCTCTTCTGCATTGCTCTGAATTCCCAATAGACCTGTCTGTTTCTGTCTGAACACAGCAGGTGGAGAGAAACACATTCTTTCTACAGCAAAATGGCAACTGCAATCATCAAAGCAAACTAAGACTAGATTTCTTCTAGAAGCATGAAAATCATGCTTCTAATTTTTAAATCTAATTTTGTTAAACCTTCCCTTTGTAGACAGAAGTTTGGGGATAGCTATGAATTTCCTCACCCATTCTATTTGACTTGTATGTTCATCAGCATTTTGTAAGAGAATATTATCCAACAGCTCTGAAGATCAAGGTGGATTTTACTTTTCACGATTGCCTACATTGCTTTCAGATACTTTATTTTGGTTACCAAATATCAAAGGCATGCTCTTTATTTGGATAATTCATTGTAGATTAGAATTTCCAAATTAGTATCATAGATACCAGGAGCTTGTGCATAAATGCTTGTAAATCTCAAGGATCACATTGTAGCATTCAATTTGATTTTGTTTCTCATGCCATTATATTGCTCTGGATTGTTTTGGTCATTCTCACTCAGAAAAGAGTTAGTATTTGAAAGTTATATGTAAAGTCTTTTATATCTGTGCTGCATGTCTCTTTTTTTCTAATTTTTTAGTTGTTGGGGAGGGGGACCCAAACAATACCAGGGACTTACGTTTTGATGTAGGCCGATAGATTGGGAAGGGTTCTCCATGAGAGTGGAATTCCTGGAGGAATAGTAAATCCACCTAGTCCCAGGGCCATCAAGACACACTTTTGTGGCTACAGCAACTAAGACCTGATTAGACCTTTACCTGGAGCCAGCTCAGATCAAAGAAGGCTGGATCCACCCAAGATAAGCTCCAGGGGGAACAAAGGACTTTCAAAGGCCATCCCAACTCTACCCACTATTGCAACCAACCTAGCAAGAATCCCCATGTGGGGCAGTTTGGGAAAAACCCTATAAAAGCCACCTTGAACAAAAGAAGCATGCTCAGATGCTGCCAGAGCCCATGTGCTGCTTGTACCCCTGTGGCCAAGTGCATGTGTGGCAGAGCACATGTGTCAGCCACATCCCCCTCTTGAAATATGTACTGGGCTCTTTCTCTCCTTAAAGAAGTCTGACATTCTCTTTTTAGAACATGTTGCTCGAACTTTCCCTCAGTCCTCTTCCTAAAAGCCTCTAAATGAAATCTGTTTTTACTCACTGCTTTACGCCTGAAATTCTTTTCTGTGAGATAAGACTAAGACCTGGAAGACAGAGAGCAATTCCTTACTCCAGCCTGAGTCTATGGCTCCCAAGAAGTTGGGTGGTGGGGATTAACTCATGCAGAGAATACCAAGCAGGCATCAGGTGGGCTTGACAGCCACTTTGTCGGGCTTGCAGGAATCAAGGTCCATGAGTTGTAGGGGCTCATCTACAGACTTTCCCAGTCCTAGCCTTCCCAGACAGTCCCAGGGTGGGAAGAAAAATAGTCTAGACGATTAGGAAAATTGACCATCTTTCTCCTCTCTGCCTTCCATAAGCCATCTGTGGGGGCTCTACAACCTTCAGTTTGATTCCTGGAAATCCTGGACTACTTGGATCTGCACAAGATGAGGGTCCCAAGATTTAGTGTTGCTCATGCCTTATAATGCTAAAGACCACCAGAATCACAGCAGAAGATACTCTAAAGACCACGTTGAACTGGACATGGGACCTGGGTCAGAAGCTTGCAAGGCATATGCCATAACTGCTGAACTGTATTATAGCCAGTTTTTCAGAGCTATATTTTCATTCTTCCTTTAAGGGAGTACACAGCATTTTACTGTATGATACATTGGATTTTATTTCTTTTCCATGTTGCATGTTTGTTTACCCCCTCAGAGAGTCCAACTATATAACTGATAAATTGCATTAATTACCATCTAGCCTACTCCCTCCATTTAGGTGCTATTTATATGGGGATAACATTACTTATTTAGACTGGTCACATTATTAGAAACAACTCCAATAGAAATTCAAATTCTTAGAAAGAAGGTACTAGAAACAATGATGTTTTTGCTAAATAAATGATATTATAAAATATTAATATGGACATGAGCTATTACTCTTTTGCTTTACTCAGTACTTTGTTGCATTACCCAACTCCAAGGAGAAAAACTCAGTGTTAGTTTTTACTATTATAACTTTAGAGAATATGGAGTGTCCAAATCTAAAATACTCATTCCACAGTCCACTAAAATGGTGATAAAAAATTCAGTTAAATTTTTGATGGATATATGTTGAAAATTGCTAGTTATTAACTGAAGAAGAATAAAGAGTTTCATAAGGTTGTTGTGTATGTGTGTTGGGGGTCTTTTGAAATCTCAGTTGAACCATTTCCTTTCTGTAGCAGGGTACTTTGGAAGGAGGTGCCTGGTTTCTGAAACAGAGAGGTCTCCTGTCTTCAGAAGTCATGAAGTTGTGATGTGTCATTCCTGTCGGCAAGACTGCACTTTGTTGAGTGTACAATTACTTATCTGCTCTACTATAGGAATACAATGTTACCCTATAGAATTGCTTCTTGAAAGGATGAGGAGGGGGTGAGCAGAGCAACAGAAAATAGCTTCTAACCAGCCTTCTCTGGATCACTGAACATCCCCCCATAAACAAGCATCTGACCAAAAAAGCTGAAAGTCCATTTGCAGTTTTATTTCCTCAATTCCTTTCAAGCCATTTCTTTTCATTTGCTGTTTATCAAGATAAGGGCACAGCCTGAATTTGATGTGTTGGTTTCAGGGAGTACTCTAAAAGCACTACTGAAATTATATATGGCTGCAGTTTTTATCCCTATTTTTCAGTTTTAAAAGGTTGTGAACATTGTGAGAAATAATATGGTTTGACAATACTAGTTATAGTTGCAGGAAAAAATTTTAAACAATGAATTTTTAGTGCAGAGGTGTTGGAAACTCTTAGAAAGAAATGTGTTCACATCTTTCTTGCACTGCTACCTCAAATCAGGTTGCAGATATTCAATGAATGTAAAATATTTAGAAACGAAAATTCAATGGCATGTATATTTGAAATCAAAAGTGATTTATGTCGATGGGATGCAGAGCCTCAAAAGCGGCTGGAGAAGCTGGAACTCAGCTCTCCCTAGGCTCAGCTGACCATGGTGCTCCCAGGAGGACAGATGGGTTTTGGGAGTGGGCCTGTCACCTCTGTGGGGTCCTGGAAGCAGCAGGATGAGACTTACCCACCACACTAGCTGCCACCTTCACTGTCTGGGCGCTGCAGCATATCCAGCCCGCCTGGGAGGGATGCTACCTCAAGACCAGATTCACCGGGAATTCATCAGATGGAGCCGGGGGTTGGCTCTTCCCCCTCCTTTTTGTCCGAGCCTGGTGGCCCTGCCCAGGAGCTGCCCTGGGGCGACCAGCCATAGGATGCAGAGCCTCAAAAGCAGCTGGGGAATCTGGAACTCGGCTCTCCCCAGGCTCAGCTGACCATGGGGCTCCCATGAGGACAGATAGGTAGGTTTTGGGAGTGGGCCCATCACCTCTGGGGGTCCTGGAAGCAGCCGGATGAGACTCGCCCACCACACTAGCCACCACTTTTACTGTCCAGATGCTGACCATGAGGCCCCTAAGTCACACGGTCACTTGCGGCCCAGTGGTCCATCAAACTAGTAGAAACAGTTATGTCCTTTAATGTACTGCATTCTACGATGGGTGGGAAGGTTAGGTGGGAGGGAGATATAGAGAGGAGAGAAAAGACATACAGAACCCACCAAGTAGTTGAGGTGTGGGAGGGGGAGGGAGTTGGGGACATTGGTGATGGGAGATGGGTTTGGGTAGAGGGATGGGTGTTGGAACACTATAGAACCAAAACTCTACATGAGCATCTTGCAATTGTATGTCTAAAAGTGGTTTAATAAAATTTGGAAAAAAAAACAAAAAAAGTGATTTATGTCTATATATATTTAATCTCTTTTATAAATAGATATTTCTATTTCATGCCAGAGCTGACACAATTCCTGAAGTTATGATTATTTCCCTAATATCTTTATCAGAGCTTATCAGTGAGCACCCCAAAACTATTGAGTAGTTTCCACTTGGAACCAACAGCAAAATGCATAGAGTAGGTTTTATTTTGGGATCTGAAAAAAAACTCAGAAGGCATTTATATAGCTGAAGTAATCAACAGGCATTTATGTAGCTGGATTGAAATATGCGTGAAATGATAGTTTGTCAATAGCTTCAGTTTTTATTCGTAAACATTTTTTACAATATGTACAAACGCAGTCAAGAAAGAAAGGTGGCACTGATGAAAACATTCTATTGATTTGCCACAATCATTTCACTTTAAGGAATTGTATTATCAAGATTAGAAATAGCAAAAACAAATTTTCTGTGTGCCTTCAGAAAAAGCTCTCATTATTGTGTAAAATTTAATGAGTATAATGGATTAGAATTAGTTTTAACTTGAAAACTAAACAAACAATATGCAGCTGACATTTCTTAAACTTAAAAAAATAAAAGCCAATGATGTAAATGTACTTCATTTTCTAAAAATATCATTTTTCCTTCAGCAATGAAAGATTATTTTATTACTGAATGTTTATGTGAGAGTATTGCTCTGTTTCATATAATTACCATTCTGTCATAACAATCTTTATTATCTCTGGTAATATTCATGATTATTCTTCAAATCCTTGATGTTTACAACAAAGATTATTACATTTAGCTTAAACTGTGTTTTGAACAATAAGTATAGGAGATGTTCGAAAACATCTCCATGTATTTGCTCTCATTTTGGGTCTAGAATTCTCTTTGTCCCAAGTGTCAAAGTCACAATCACCAAAAAGCATAATGTGTATCAAATCATTTAGCTAAACAACAAGTCTACTATGAAAATCAAAAAAATTGAAATAAGACCTAATCATTTCACTTGATCACTTGAATCCCGTTATTCATCGATTTGCTCGAGCGGGTGCCAGTAACATTTCCATTTGACCCTATTACATGCAAGTGTAGCACAATGGCATCTGGTTGCTACAGGAATACCAAGAGCCTCAAACCTTTTGTTCAGGGTCTTGCGAAGAAGTCTCACCATCTTGTAGGTGGGCGGCCACGTGATCTTTTCTTATTTTTATTTTTAATTTTTTTTTTGCTTTTTGGGTCTCCCGTGGAATCCAGTCGGTAATGTCTCTAGTCCAGTGGTCATTTCCAAATCGCATTGTATGTCCAGCCCATCTGATTTTCGATACCTTGGCAAACGAGACAGTGTCCCTGACTCTGGAACAGTGATGGAGGTTGGAGCTCCGAATTCCTTCTTTCATTTCAGTGAGGTGTGATATTCCAAGCATAGCTCTTTCGATTCCTCTTTGGGAGAGCCGAATAGCATTCTCATCCTGCTTTAGTAGGGCCCACGTCTCTGAGGCATATGTTAATGCAGTGGAGTCAAAGAGATCTACTGTCAAGAAGGGGAGACATTCATGACATCGGCAACTATCACCCCATCTGTCTGTTGTCCGTCATCTACAAGCTGTTCACTCAAGTCATCCTGAACAGGATTGGCAGAACAGTAGATGAAGGACAACCATCTGAGCAAGCTGGCTTCTGGAAAGGATTCAGCATAATCGACCATATCCACACGGTAACCAAGCTCATTGAGGTTTGAGGTTTGCTGCTCATCTCATGTTCATTGATTTAAAGAAAGCCTTTGATTCTGTGGAGACTGAAGCAGTCATCGAAGCCCTAGCCAATCAGGGTGTTCAAATCAAATACATAAAGATGCTTCGTGAGCTGTATTACGTTTTCACCACCAGGATCTCACCATTCTACTAAGAAGTGATCGTTGATGTCAAAAGAGGGGTTCGGCAGGGTGATACCATTTCACTGAAACTACTCAGTGCCACCCTCGAGAACATCATACAACAATTAGAATGGGAAGGAATGGGAGTGAAGATAGATGGTCGACAACTACACCACCTCCGCTTCACTGATGACATCGTTCTGATAACACCAAACATTAGCCAAGTGGCACAAATGCTGGCTGACTTCAACCGAGAATGTGGAAAGATAGGTCTACAGCTGAATCTCAGCAGAACTATGTTCATGAAAAATGAACTAGTTCTAGAGGCCCCATTCACTCTCAATGGAACAAACGTCTCTGAATTCAGCAGTTCTGTGTACCTAGGTAGAGAAATCAACATGATGAACGACCTAAAACCTGAGCTGCACAGGAGGAAGAGAGCGGCATGGAATGCCTTCAAAAGTATCGAAGAAATAGCTAAAGGACAAAGAACTTCCAGTTCCGGGCATATCTCTTTGAAATAAGACTATCTGAATATTTTACATTATTCATAAAGTAAAGATTGCCTTATATTCAGGAAAGAACTGAAGAGCTGTTCAACTCCAACAAAACCTATGTGTTTATCAAGCTCATTCACAGACACACATGAAAGTGTTTGGGTTGGGGCCGGAGTGAAAGCACAGCAGGGAGGGCATTTGCATTGCACATGGCCAACCAGGGTTTGATCCTGGGCATCCCATATGGTCCCCTGAGTACCACCCGGAGTAATTCCTGAGCATAGATCCAGGAGTAATCCCTGAGCATTGCTGGTTGTGACCCCAAAAGCAAAAAAGAAAAAATAATGTTTAGGGACCCTGTGATTCAGTAAAGTTAACACAAAAAATTAACCAACATGCCATGTGGACAGAAAAAAAAACCAACATATTTTTTTCTTGCTAGTAAATAGGTGGAATCTTGAAGAGCAATGGTAGCCTGTTCTTGATTGTACCATGCCTGCTCATGCATCGGACCTTACTCCCAATACATCAAATTAAAATTTGAGTGTGTAGGGATCTGGAAGCAATTGGCCTATCTCCCTATCTCCAAGGTGTCTACTTGGGAGGGTTGAGTAAACAAATAGACAAAAATTGATGAATAAATAAGAGACTAGATCAAATTTACTTGCATACTTATGGAGACTTTCCATGACTGTAAGTTCTAGATTCCATGAAACAAAGTGAAGATTTGTATTCTGAACAACAAGTGCTGGAGTGGATGTGGGGAAAAGAGGACTCTCATCCACTGTTGGTGGGAATGTTGTCTGGTACAGCCTTTTTGAAAAACAATATGGAAATTTATATTAAGACTAGAAATTGTGCTCCCATTTGACACAGCCATACCACTCCTGGGAATATACCTTGGGAAGCCAAAAACATGCAGCAGAAGCACCATCCGCACTTTTATTTTCATAGAAGCACTATTCACAATAGCCAGAATCTGGAAACAGCTAGTGTGCCCAAAATTCATGACTGGATAAAGAAACTTTGGTACATCTACACAATGGAATACTATGCAGCTTTTAGGAAAAATGAAGTTCCGAAATTTGCCTATAAATGGATGGACATGGAGAGGATCATGTTGAGTGAAATTAGCCAGAAAGAAAGAGGCAGATATAGAATTACTGCTTTTATTTGCATGACACACATATATGTGTGTATACACACACACACACATATTTCTGCTCCTCAAGGTGTTGCAGGTGTGGCTGCGGTGCCCAGCTGTGTCAGCAGATGGCAGACAGGAGACAGACTTGCTTACACCCAGGGCTCTGCCCAGTGGACCCTGGATAGTTGATTGTCTGACATAGAAAAAGACTGGGCCCCCCTGGGATGAACCCAGAGCCTGACGAGCTACCTGTGGTGTATTCGATATGCCAAAAACAGTAACAATAATGGACCTCATTCTTAATGAATGGAGACATTACTGGCGCCTGCTTGAGCAAACCAATGTACTACAGGAAGCAAGTGACAAGTGATATATACATACTATGATACCAATATCCAAGTTTAGGAGAAACATGGAACAGGAGGTCATGTCAAAGGTGGAAATTACCACAAACGTGTGGTATCAGAGTTTAGGTAAGACAGAGACGGGAACAGTGTGCTAATAATTGTTGAAAGTGCTATACCAACCTAGAATGGAGCATTAAATACAGGCAAAAAGATACACATGATGACCTCTGAATTTATTATTACAATCCACAATGTGTAAGAGAAGGAAGAGTGAAAGAGAGAGAGAAAAAGAAGAGAGAGATAGAGAGAGAAAAGAGATAAAGAACCTGCCATAGAGGCAGGCTAAGGGATGGGAAAGGGAATCGGTAACATTGGTGGTGGGAAACAGGCACTGGTGGAGGGATGGGTTCTGGAACACGGTATGACCGAAACCCAAACATGAACATCTTTGCAATTGTATATCTCATGGTGATATAATTAAATATAAAAAAAAAAGTTTTGTATTCTGATCTAAGCCCTGGGCTAGGACTTTCTAAAACCAAGGAATGGGTGCTGTACTTAGAGGAAGCACTCGCAGGATAAAAACTCACCTGTAAGATTTGCCTTGCCTAAAGATTGGTTTCTTTGTTTTAATAAAAAAAAGTTGTTTCCAAAATTGATCTGACATCTAGTTAGTCTTCGCCCTCTATAATTACAGTAACCAGTTTCTTCAGAGGCACAGAGGATGGTGCTTCACAATCAGGATGACAGATATTGGGATTTAGAAAAAAACAGAAAGTATGCTGGACATTTTAGAAAGACCCTACTGAACAAAATTGGGAAGACAATACTTTAAAAGGAAAGATTCTTGCTACTACCAAATTAAGCGAGAACCATGAGCCTTGCTTACCAGAATATTCTGATGCACGATCTGTTTTAATTAGGCACTATGAATTCACTCTCTATGGAGATGTGTGTTGTGTCATTGTGGCCTGATCACAGCAGTTTTTAGCAATTGCCTGCCGTTGATCTCAGTTCTTCCTTAATAAAATACCAAGTTTTTTACCATACAGTATCTGAATTGCCAGTATGCTTTTTCCAGTTAGTTTAGGGGTATAATAATAAATATTCAAAAAATTCACATCAGGGAAGGGGATAGGCACATTGGTTTAGAAATTCAGAGTGATTTAATGAATGGTAAAAAAGCCAGCTGTACAATTTTTACAAAACTAGAGTAAGATTTGCTAGATAATGGCAAATACTAGCATTAACATTTTTTTACCAATAGTGCAAACTTTTGGAATGTAGGGAAGGGTGCACAAAGCTAAAATTTTTTTTCTAAGTAAACATTTATAGGATGTGTTTAAACTGCTTTAATTTGGTTCTCACAACTTAGAGAATTAATTTTTTGTGGACTGTTGGCCTTTTGGAAGGCCAGTTTTTGCTTGATCGACATCTACTTTTTGGACTAAGACACACCTCCAGCTGAATGGTAATTTTTATGACATTCAGCACTAGAAGGGTCAGGTGTGCTTTAGCTGAACTGGCAATTGCATAATTCAGGGGTGCTGAATTTGAAGAGATGATTATCGAAGTCAATCACTTTGAGGGATGAAGAACAATTTACATGCAGATTTTGACCTTGATTTTGCTATTTTCACAAGAGTTCTGAGGAATATTACAGTCATTGCTGTTTGGTTTTATTTGCTGATCCATGTGGAACTAAGGCGTTACGCACAGTGCTTCCACAAGACAACAGAGTGTGCCGGGGATGAGCTTCATATTGATAGCTTCTACGCGGCACATATCACCCTGATACCTAAAAGGCAGAGACAACACAAAAAAACAGAAAACTTCAGACCAATCTCCATGATGGAAGGTTGGGTGTTGGAACACTGTAAGCCTGAAACCTGACAAAAACAGGTCTGTAATTGTGTTTCTCACAGTGATTCATTAATAATTAAGAATAATAAATAAGAATATTGCAGAGCATAAAAATAGGTAATAAGGACATTTCAAACAAGCAAATACAGAGGGACAGGGACCCAAACACAGGTCTTAATTTGGAGGAATTTAGAGAGATTTGATAGACTTTAATCTGATCCACTTCTGAAGAGATGAGGTGCATGAAAGTAATTCAAATTTTGGGTCACTTGATCACTTGATCACTTGATATCCCATTATTCGTCGATTTGCTCAAGCAGGTGTTAGTAACATTTACATTTGACCCTATCACTTGTCAGTGTAGCCCAATGGCATCTACTTCTCCAGGAATATGAAGAGCCTCAAATCGTTCATTCAGGGTCTTGACGAAGAAGTCTGACCATCTTGTAGGTGGGCTGCCATGTGATCTTTTGACATTCCGTGGCATATAGTCGGTAATGGCTCTAGTCCAGAGGTTATCTCCAAATTGCATTATATGTCCAGCCCACCTGATTTTCTACACCTTAAATCCCAAAATGTTATCATGGAATATTATGCAGCTGTTAGAAAAAAAAAGTCCAGATGGATTCACTAGTGAATTCTTTCAACCCTTTAAGGAGAACCTACTGCCAGTCCTTTCCAAGATCTTTCAGGAAATTGAAGAAACAGAAACACTTCCAAATAACTTCTACGAGGCACATATCACCCTGATACCTAAAAGGCAGAGACAACACAAAAAATAGAAAACTTCAGACCAATCTCCATGATGAAAATAGATGCTAATATATTCAACTAAGTACTAGCAAACAGAATTCAAAAAAATCATCAAAAGATTATACATCATGACCAAGTAGGATTCATCCTGTGAATGCAAGAATGGTTCAACATTCTGAAGTCAATCAACATAATACATCATATCAATAAGAGAAAAAATAAACACCATGTGATCATATCAATAGATGCAGAGAAAGCATTTGACAAGATCCAACACCTATTCATGATTAAAACCCTCCATAAAATATTAATTGAAGGAACCTTCATCAATATAGACAAAACCATCTACCAAAAGCCTAGTGGTTATTTTTCTCAATGGGGGAAAGATGAAAGCCTTCCCCATAAGATCATGACAAGGCAAGGTTGCCCACTCTCACCACTTCTATTCAATATAGTACTGGAAGTACTTGCAATAGCAATCAGAGAAGAAAAGGATATTAAGAGCATCCAGATAGGCGAGGAAAAAGTCAAGCTATCACTATTTGTAGATGACATGATATTATACCTAAAGAACCCTAAACTCTCTACCAAAAAGCTCCCGGAAACAGCAGATACCTATAGTAGAGTAACAGCTCCAAAATCAATATCCAAAAGTCAGTGGCTTTCCTATATATAAATAATGAAAGTGAAGAAAGGGATATTAAGAAAACAATCCCATTCAAGATTGTGCCATGGAAAATCAAACACCAGGGAATCAGCTTAACTGACTGTAAGGACCTGACAAAGAAACTACAAATCACTGCTTTAAGAAATAAAAGAGAACACGAGGAAATGGAAACGCATTCACTGCTCATGGATTGGGAGAGTCAACATTATCAAAATGGTAACACTCCCTAGAGTTTTATACAAATTCAGTGCAGTCTCTATATGGATACCCATGACATTCTTCAAAGAATTTGACCAAACACTCCTGAAATAAACCCTCAGGGAGCTAAAGCAATCCTTGGGAAAAAAAAAGATGTGAGGCATCACCTTTCCCAACTTCAAACTGTACTACAAAGCAGTAGCAATTAAAACAAGGTGGTATTGGAATAAAAACAGACCTGTGGACCTATGTAATAGAGTTGAGTATCCTAACACCCATCCTCAAATACATGATCACTTCATCTTTGATAAAGGAGCAAAAAGTATGAAATGGAACAAGGAAAGCCTCTTCAACAAGTGGTGCTGTAAAAAAATGAATTTGGACCTCTTTCTAACACCATGCACGGAAATCAGATCAAAATGAATTAAAGATCTCAATATCAGACCTGAATCCATAAAGTATGTCAAAGAAAATATAGGAAAAATCCTCCACAACATTGAAGCTAAAGGCATCTTCAAAGATGAAACAACAAAAAAGCAATTAGAGGCAAAAATATACATATGGGACTACATGAAACTAAAAAGCTTCTTCACCTAAAAAGAAACAGTGACCAAGATACAAAGACAGTCCACAGAATGGGAAAGTATGTTCACCCAATACCCATCTGATAAGGGGTTAATATCCAGGATCTATCAGGCACTGGAAGAACTTCACAAGAAGAAAACAGCCAACCATATAAAAAATGGGGAGAATAAGTAAACAGGAGGGTTATTTCTGAGATCAACATAGGCCGAGTCATAGAGTTTTATTCATGATGGCAATTGTTGCTACATTACCGTTTTTTTTCCATGATTGTGGTATCTTTCTTATGATGCTAATGTTAACAGAAAGATGAGGTTGGAATTTTCAATATCTGGTAAACAGTTTTGAAAGAAGTTCAAGAAGAATCTGTAGGCAGAAAGGAAATGCTAGGAAAGGCCTGCACTGGATTGAGAACTGACAATGGCTGTACAACTCGTACTGGTGATTTTAAAAGAACAAAAAAGAAAATTTAGAAGAAATCAATGGATAATTTCATACTGACTCCAACTGTTCATTTTTTCAGAGTATGAAAATCAGTATCACAAACTTGGTTTGATCCTTATTGCTGAGTGCAGGACACTCCACAGACCATGTTCAATAATGTTTTCTTTAAATACATTCATTTGAAAATAACAAAGAAACTGGGCTGCATGCTGAAATGTCTCTGCATGAAGGAGGGATTGGCCCAAAGTGAAACTATAACAAACCAAGCGCTTTTTTACTTCTTCAGCTTTAAATATGGCCGTTCTCGAAACATGAGTTTACCAGAGGAAGAACTCTTTTAGCTATTGTCTTCTTGGGACCAGTTTATTCTTGTTAATAGCTTTTTATCTTATTTTAAACTTAGCTAAGGTCTGAAACAGCTGGCCTTCATTCTGAGTGGTTCTCAGGAGTGAAGAGTTTTGTGGATTGATGGAAAGGAACAGAGATGTATATGGCCTGTATTTATACAAGACTTAGAGTCGCTTATTCAACCCTTGATGTCAAAGCTTCTTATTCATTAAAAATTCCTCTTAACCTTAACATTTAGTATGCTGACAAAAGTGGTTGAATGCTTACCTAGCTTAAAAATGTTCACAGATAAATACTGTGCCTGTTATAGTTTATTTCAAACAGATAGGATAATCGCCTCCAAAGAGCTCCACAAAACATCTGTTCAAGAGAGGGAAGGAGAAGCAGAATAACCTTATGGCAACCAAAAGTAGAGACCCATAGCAAAGAAAAAGTTACTCTCAGTTTTAAAGACCTAGTGTTTTGTTGTTTTGTTGCTGTGTTTTAGGCTTGGGGTCCCATCGAGTAATGTGCAGGGGTTACTCCTGACTCTGTACTCAGTAGTTACACATTTTGGCGCTTATTAGATGCTATGGGATCAGGATTTTTTAAAGAGAAACTTATGTTTTTATTTATATTTATTATTATTATTATTATTTTATTTTTGCTTTTTGGGTCATGCCCAGTGATGCTCAGAGGTGATACTCCTGACTCTTTCACTCAGGAATTACTGTGGGTGGTGCTCAGGGGATTATATGAGATGCCGAGGATCGAACCCAGGTTGGCTCTGTGCAAGGCAAATGCCCTACCCACCTTGCTATCACTCTGGCCCCCAGGAATCAGAATTTTTTTAAACCTGGATGGTCGTATGCAAGGCAAGTGCCCTTCTCATTCTGCTATCTGTCTGGTTCCAGATTGTAATTTATTACCAAAGCGAATGGAAACCAATAAAATCTTCGATTTTCATATCAAATAATTATGCTCATTATTTTTGTTTCTCACAGTTGGGTCCCTAAGAGAAGGGTGGTGAATCATTGTATTGTATTTTTCTTTTGAGGCAGAGTTATTTCCCAGGAAATAATAATAATAATAATAAAACATCTGCCTACTTTAAAGATCACAGCATGTGAGAAGAGTCTCAGAGAAACAAAGATCTTATGTCTTCAGTGGTGCAAATGGTCTAGAAGCGACTTGATATCAAAGAAGAGCTGCACCCTTCTTTATTCTCAGTCTGTATACTGCAAGCAAACTCTCCTTGCAAACTTCATCCGCTGGCCTAGATATGCACTACTTAAAAAATTACATATGTGTCCTGTGTCACCTGACAAGTCTATGCTTCACTGTATTTTGTGTAAGGTTGCATAATAGCAGGTGATATTTAATTGCTGTGACAGTTTTGTACTTCATCCCAATGAAGTCTAACACATTTTGAAAGGATATTTTTTTCTTTTTCTTTTTTTTTTGTTTAGTGATTGACATCACTGGCTGTAGGGTTCAACGTTCATAGGCTTCTTTATTGACTCCCAAGTGCTGGGAATGTTTATAATTTCTTCCCTCAGTGTCCTCAATTTGAAGGACTTCAGTGTTGTAAGCTTTGTTGCCAAGAGACAGAGGAAGTAATCGGGTGAAAGAAAGACTCTTCAGATTTCTGAGCTTTCAATTCACTCACATTAATGGACCAAAACTTTGAGACATAAAACAAGTGACTGGATGATGAATGACCCGAGAAACAAAGCAATTAAGAAAGAATGAATGTAGACAACAAATGAATGAGTTCAGAGTCAGGGCAAGGCAATGTTTAGTTGTTAGTAGAGAAAGTTGAAGTAGGCATGCACAGAATTTGGTTTCCATTGTGGATGGCCCCCTGAACCCTGACGCTACAAGTATACTGCCCAAGGAGATTAGAAACTGCCTGATGAAATAGAATTCACAATTGTGGTAAAGCACAGCAGGGATTCTTTTCTAAAATTAATATTCAACTATTATCTTATGTTGTATCTTGCATAGTATACTTTATGTTGTATCTTGGCTCCTTGACGTGTTGCAGGTCTGGCTTCAGTGCCTGGCTGCATCGGCAGGTGGCAGACAGGAGAGAGGCTTGTCTACACCCAGGGCTCTGCCTTGTGGACCCTGGATGGTTGATAGTCTGACATAGAAAAAGACTGGCCCCCTGGAATGAACCCAGAGCCATGGCAGAGCCTGACAAGCTACTTGTGGTGTATTTGATATGCCAAAAACAGTAACAAAAATGGACCTCATTTCTAATGAATGGAGAAGTTTCTGGTGCCCTCTCTAGCAAATTGATGAACAATGGGAAAAGAAGTGACAAGGGACAAGTGACAATATTAAACTATAAATAAATATCAAAATGGAAAAATGCCTTTGGGCAAAAGTGTAGGTTGTGATACATAAACATTGTGTTGTATAAAAATATAGTAATATTGATTCCTAATGAAGTTAAAATCATAATACTTGTAGAAGTGTGTTTTTATTTAAAAGCACAAAGATTGAATCACCTATTTCTTTAGAGTTTGTCTATCTCTTTATATATTCAAGACATGCAAACGGAGTTATTGGGTCAGCTGAGGATTTATGTGCTTCTTGTTTTTATTGATAGAACCAACTCAATTAGTTTTTCAGCACTGGTGGTCATTAGAATGTATTAATTCCTCTTGGAGTTCCCTGATGTCAGTAATGCTTGACATGAATAAATAGAAAGAAGAAAGAATGTGAGAACCATTTACTCATTCATTAAATAGATTTTATATATCACTCACTTTACTATGCTCTGGACCAACTCTGTGACTGACAAAGGGCGAGAGCAAGATTATTTCCACTGAGTTTGAAGCTCAATAAAAATCTAGGAAGGTGGGCATCTAGTTCAGGATTTGGGTTCATAGGCTTAGTCTAAAACTCGTCCCTCTGAGGAATATTATCTTTCATAAGAAGATTCTAAAGGCAATACTTGAAATTTGATATTAAATGGGATTATGATGCAATATGTCAGAAGGGATATGAAATCTAAAATACAATTTTAAGACTAGAAATTTGATTTCAAATTGTTTGATAGAGAACTTACCAGGAAATAATGTGAAAGATAAAAACATATTTTTCATGTGTCAAGTATATGCAGCACAGTATCTGGAATTAAAGGAAATGGTTATGTTATTAATGCTGCACTAAATTTTAATTTAAAGACTCTGATACCTAATCTCTCCTTCACTCCTCCCTCTGATTGGGTGGTAATATCTGCTATTCTTATCCCATTAGAATTTAGCATAGACATGGAAGATAAAATATTTTTCCTACAACAAATAAAATTAGAGCTGGAATATAATCTGTTGCTGGAGATTTAGAGGAGAAAATAAGTTAAAAAAGGACATTTGTAGTCATCAAATACCCTGGTTGAAATTACCCCTATACCCATTAGGCTGCTATATAATGAGAAGTGGTAGATGACCTACCCGGTTACACTCCCACAATCACCTCAGGAAAATGATATGGCTTGGAAAATAATGAAAAGTGAATGCTTTTCCATGAGATGCACTCAATTCCTTATCCTTTCATGTAATGAAGAAAAAACAGAAAATCGCTTATTTGCTTAACTTTGCCATTTCAATTACTTCCAGCAGTTCAAATACAATCTTCCATTCTGAGATACAAATTCTTTATAGCCCCCAGAAAATTTCTAGGACATATAAAATGGTTTTTATTCTCACTTTGATTGCTGCTGTCTTTCGTGTCTGCACAAATACAGTGGTTAAAACAAATCAAGAAAAGAAATTGGAAAAGGAATGAAAGAAAACATAACTTGTTGAATTTAATAGAATAATTATTTGGAAATACATTTTAAAATGTCCAATACTGTGTCTTTACTGCTTACATCCAACAATTTGGGAAAAGTTTGAGTCATTTTAGTTTAAAAAGTAAATGTCACAGCAATATTACAGCGAGTAGGGCATTTGCTCTGCATGTGCCCAATCCAAGTTCAATCCCAGCCTCCCATATGGTCCCTCAAGCACCAGCAGGAGTAACTCCTGAGTGTAGAGCCAGTAGCAATTCCTGAGTGCAGAGCCAGGAGTAACCCTTGAGCATTGCTGGGTATTACTCAAAAGGAAAACAAAAATCTCTGTACATTAAAATAAGTTTATATTTTAAAACACTAATTGAAGAAGGAAGTATCAGTAAAGTAAAACTAAAAACTCAAAAATAAAATTAAAAACTGGATATTATTTCATTAAGGTGATATCTTGATAGTATCCTGAAATTTTGAAAATTTTCTAATATTTTCATAAAAATAGTTATTTTGGATACAAGATTTTAAATGTATTTGAGAAGTTAAGAGAGTCATCAAAATACTTCATTGAATATAAAATAAATGGATTTATCAGCATTTTAAAGCTAGACATAATATTGATTATTTTCTTTGCATTGGAAGATGAAATTCTATTATGGATATTTCCTAAAAAGGAAGAGTTTCAGTTAGTTTAATATCTATACTTACGACATTTGTTTGCTGGAATCTTCTACTTTGTAATGGAAACACATTTTAGACTGAATTCTTCTTCCTGCACAGACTCCTGACCCCAGCTGTCACTGTATTTGGAGACCTTGTGCAAAAGGAGGTGCTAAGCCAATCCTCGTCAGGAGACTGGTCCTCTGACAAGAGAAAGAGATACCAGAGCCTCAGATTTTCTCTGTGTCTCTCCAACCTCCATTATGATTCTTCTCCAGTCTTCTTTCTCTCTGGAAAGAGACCATATGACCACTTCTAAAGAAACTGACTTTCTGCAATCAAACATAAAGTCCTCACCAGAAACAAATCCTGCTGGTGCATTAATCTTAGACTTCCAATCTTATGATGCTGCGAAGTTTTTGTTGATATGATCCAGATTGTGTGTTTTTGTTATTTTTTTGCTTTTTTTGGGTCATACCCGGCGATGCTCAGGGGTTTCTCCTGGCTCTGCACTCAGGAATTACTCCTGGCGGTGCTGGGGGGACCATATGGGATGCCGGGGATCGAACCCGGGCTGGCACAGGCCGGCGCGTGCAAGGCAAACGCCCTCCCGCTGGGCTATCGCTCCGGCCCCAGATTGTGTGTTTTTGTTATGGAAGACTAAGAATATCATTGCAGTATAGTACAGTGAAGATTTTACTGAAAATCACAATTTTCTATGAAGATTTTACTATGAAGATTTCAATAAATCTATGAAGATTTTACTGAAAATCACAATTTCTTTTATAATATATGGCTTATTTGAAAGTAATTTATATACGTGTTAGCTATGTTTCAAAATTGTAACCACTCACTGAAATATGCAATGTTATTATTCTCCATAGGGTCAAAGAAATTAATGTCTATAATATAGTAGTGAGTAGTATCATGTAATCTAATTATTATTGAAATAATTCTTTTTATATTGATACCAAGGCAAACAAAACAATTTTCTATGAATTATGCACAACATGAAATCTTAGATAATTTTTTCTCTATCACCATTCAAAATCATGCATAATATTAACATAAATGTAAATGATACAAAGTAAAAGTATTCAAATTTATATTTAAAACATCTAAAGTTTTACTTAATGATTTGAAGACTTCAAATAGTTTTATAACAGATTTATTTTTAATTTAATATAGAAATTACAATTTCCTATTTTGGGGGTAAAATCCACTGTTGAGTTCTTTTATTTACTCCCTACTTACAAAAATAATAGGTGATATGTGTTTTTAAAACTTTGTTGAACATCTCAAGTATCCCAAAGAGGAATTGAAAGAGCATCTAAATTTCCTAATAAAAATAAATATCTCCTTTGCTTAAGTTCATAAAATAACCTTCTTAACCTTACATATATGTATTTAGAGTTACACAGGTTTTATGTGTAACTCTAAATACATATATGTTGTGTAGTTATGACATTATCTTCAAAATACAATATTATTACACATAATGCGATGTGCTCCTTTGCTTTAAGTTCTATCTAGGCATTTTATCTGTGGGAGATGTTATGACAAAAATGTCAGAGACTAAATATCTCCAATGACATATATTTTTCTCACAATTTGAAATCGGAGACACACAAGTTAAAGAAAGGGATTAGATGACTTGAAATATGATAAGAGCCTGTTTCTTGGGCTCCATGGAGGATGCGTTTTCACATAGCGTAAAGGGCCAGGGAGGTGTGTTCAACCTTAATAACTTTAAGGGCATCTAAAACCTTCATTAGAATTCCTCCTTCATCATAGTATCACTCATTTAATCTAACTTCCTAATACCATCACCTTGGTAGATGACATCATACCATTAAAATTAGGGGGTTGGGGTGGGAATACAAACTTGGTCAAGTCATATGTTTTCATGTCATCACTTGGAGTTTTGCCTCTAGTCTTTTAAAGACAGTATTCACTTGCATAGAGCAGCCAGGCACTTGTTCATTCATTTTCTTTGGATGCATATTTAGGTTTCATCAAATTGACAAATTATCTGCTGAAATTTTTTTAATGAGATGACATTCTCACCAGCCTACATAACATTTATATTGGCAACGCAGCCCAACTTTATTTGAGTTTAATTACTGTAAATACTCCTGTCATTTCAATAATAATTTTGAAGGGTTGAGGGCTAAAAGCAGTTGGTAGATTATAAATCACAACCTTCACGTAGATCATCAATTTGCTCCAGAGGGCACCTGTAACATCTCAATACGTCCTGTCACATGTGAGATAGCCCAAGAGTATCTGCCCACTCCAGGAACATAATGAGCCTCAAACCAATCCACAAGTCATGGGAATGAGGTCTATAATTGTTACTGGTATTTGGCATATCAAATATGACACGGGTAGCTTGCCAGGCTCTGCCGTGTGGGTGGGATTATCTTGTAGTTACCTCAAAACATTGAACTATAACCACTGGTGCCCAATCATAGTCATTTAAGCAACACATTTGTATTTATGATGCTATGGATTGTTTATTTAGAACTCCACCCAGAATAATTTTATAATACTTTAATAATTTTATAATACTTTAATAATTTTATAATACTTTAATTTTATAATACTTTTTATAATACTTTAATTTTATTATGCCACAGTGAAATATACAGTTACAAAGGTGTTCATAATTGGTTCATCTGATTTGTATTCTCATGCTGACAATAACATTCTCATGCTAGTTATATTTCAGTAACTTTAGAAAGGTATATAATATAGCTTAGTGTGTAATGCAAAGCCTAACTAGGTTAAGATGAATGAGATTTACAAATTCCATGTTATAATTTTTTGCATAACAAGACACTAGCTAGAAATGTCATCAATTTTTTTTTTTTAATATTTTATTACACCGCCATGTGATATACAATTACAAAGATGTTCATGTTTGGGTTTCCGTCATACAGTGTTCCAGCACCCATCCCTCCACCAGTGCCCATTTCCCAACACTAATGTCCCCACTTCCCTCCCCCCCTCCCCAGCCCGCCTCTATGGCAAATTCTTTATCTCTTCTCTTACACATTGTGGATTGCAATACATACATTCAGAGATCATCATGTATATCTTTTTTCCTATATTCAATGCTCAGTTCTAGACTGGTATTATCATTTTTGACAAATATTAGCACACTGTTCTCTTCTCTGTCCTACCCAACCACTGATTCCCACATGTTTGTGGAAGATTCCACCTTTTTTTTTATTGAAAGATGCTAGGTAGAGCTTTGGTTCTACAGTGTTCCAACACGCGCCCTCCGCCCAAACCCATCTCCCATCACCAATGACCCCACCTCCCTCCCGCTCCCGCACCTCAACCACTTGGCGAGTTCTGTATGTCATTTCCCTCCTCTTTATATCTCCTTCCCAACAAACTTTCCTGCTCCTCGCTGACTGCAATGCACCAAAAGACATCACTGTTTCACTATTTTAGTGGACTCGCGCGCAAGCGGCCGCACCTGGGCTTCGAACTGGCTTTGCTCTGTTGATCTGGTCTGAGGCCGTTTCGCAGCGTCCGGACAGCAAACATGGTGGCTAGTGTGGTGGGCGAGTCACATCTGGCTGCTTCGGGACCCCTCAGAGGCGACGGGCCCACTCCCAAAACCCATCTGCCCTCCTCGGGGTTCCATGGTCAGCTAGGCCCGGCGCAGGCCGAGCGCCAGCCTCCCCAGCCTTCCGTGAGGCCCTGTGCTGGCCCGTGGGCAGCTTCGCCCGGCAGGGCCACCCCACTAGCTAGAAATGTCATCAATTTCATCAGAAAATTTTCTTGATCCATTTTATGATCTGGGTAAAGAATCACAAACCCACAGCAACACAGACCGGGACTAGAAAGCTTTTGAGAGAGTGATAAGCTACAATCTTAGGGTAGGTTGGACTCCAAAACAGTGCTCAGGAAGTCCATAGTCTATCCAGAGGTTTTTAGCCAACTGAGTATTAGTTTAGCACAAGGGCCCATGTGATGCTGGACTTGAACTGTGTGCCCAGCTTATATCCTATTCTCTATACAACTGCCTGGCTGGAAAGCTTATACTCCTTATCAGGGACGAAATATTTAAGAAGGTACATTGCTTCCCTTTTTGTTTTTGTATTTGGGTGGGGGACACACTCAGAAGCACATTCAGAGATTAGGAATTACTCCTGGTAGTTCTCTCAGAATCCTATGGGATGCCAGGGACTGAAACTGGGCAGGCTGCAGGCAAGGTGAGCTCTGCATCTGCTGTACTATTGCTCTGGCCCCCAAAAGTACATTATGAAAGTACATTTCAAAAAAATACAAATAACACACACTATCGCTATCTTGCATTTAATATATTTTAAAATTTCACATTTTGTTACTGGTGTTACTTTGTTCGAAGGCATCGAAGAAATAGCTAAAAGGACAAAGAACCTCCAGCTCTGGGCACATATCTCTTTGACTCCACCATTCTCCCTGCATTAACATACGCCTCAGAGACCTGGGCCCTAGGAAAGCAGGATGAGAATGTTATTCGGGTCTCCCAGAGAGGAATCGAAAGAGCTATGCTTGGAATATCATGTCTCACTCAAGTGAGAGAAGGAATCTGGAGTTCCGACCTCCATTGCTATTCCAGAATCAGGGACGCTGTCTCGTTTGCCAAGGCATCGAAAATCAGATGGGCTGGACATGTAATGCGATTTGGAGATGACCGCTGGACTAGAACAGTTACTGACTGGATCCTATGGGAGGTCAAAAGATCACGTGGCCGCCCACCTACAAGATGGTCAGACTTGTTCATCAAGACCCTGAAGGAAGGTTTGAGACTCTTCATATTCCTGAATCAACCAGATGCCATTGGGCTACATTGGCATGTGATAGGGTCCAATGGAAATGTTACTGGTGCCCGCTCAAGAAAATTGATGAATAACGGATTCAAGTGAGCAAGTGATCAAAATTTCACAATGACCCACACATTTCACAATGACACACAATTTGGGAATCACAATTTCACAATGACACACAGTTTGGGAATTGCTATCAGAATATGTAATTGTTTTCAAGATGATGAAATAACTTTTATTATTTTTAACATTTTAAAAGTCAGGATGAAGTCATATAAAAGATCATAGAATTTGCATAAAATTTAAAAGTGTTTCCGGTGTTTAGGAAACTTGGCTTTATATGATATATGTATTGATCCCTGTATTTGAGATGTGTGGGAATAGTTCATAACCTCACATGTACATTTTTAAAAAGTTGCAGTTTTCTATTTCTAGTTCTATGTAAAAAAATCATCTCAGAAAAAAATCTCATTAATTCAAACTAACTCATGCGTATCAGAAATATTTTAACTGTGCCTCACCTAAAAGAAAATATCCTCTTTTAATGTTGGTGGATTAACTTAAAAATTCAACATGTCTCTTGCATTTAATATATTACAAAATTTTACAATGACCCACTCTTACTACAACAGAGGAAAAGAAGCATGACCTATAGATTGATTCCTTTGAAGGAGATAAGGATGGGCATTTAGTGTTTACTTTACTGTACATGCTCAGAATGGAATCATTATCCTATATGAGAATCTGATGATTACTGTTTGACAAATTTTAGATAGAAATAAAAAATGATAATTAATTCAGTTAAAGTCACACAAATATTATATTAGTGAAGAAAAGTGCTTGAGTTTCAATTTATCTGCAAATATAACTGCTGTTATTATATTATAAAGAATCTCCTCTTTTATCCTTTTCCTGTTGGCATTATCCTATCCATTTATCATGATAACAGCACCATTCTACATACATACTTTTTTTGTTATTATGCAATATTCTTAGATTATAAAGATGCAAGCAGAGATAATATGATAGAGGGAGAGAGTGGGGACAGAAAGAGAGAGAAAAGAATTTTCTATGGACAACCATAACGAGACGGGGAAAGAGAGAGATGGGAGCAAGGGCTAGGGTAGGCAGGAGAGAAGAGATTTTAAGGGAATAAAATGCTTATCTGGATATTGTCTCATGTCTCTATTCCATGTCTAAAAGTTTCTCTCTTTTTCTGAGGCAAGATTCTGCCACTTTTAAATTTTTTCCAATCCAAATACTCTCTTATGTTATTATGTTTTTCTTAAAGTTTAGATGATTTCCTTTTAAAAAGTTTTATTTGTACATGTCTTATGGCATTGTAGATAAACTGTGAATATTATGTATTGTCGAGGAACACCACGGGGTCCCCGACAGTGCCGGAAGAGAGTTTCCTTCTACCTCCGAAGCCGACGGGGAATGGATGATAATTCAGGAATCGGATGCAGGTTTTAAAATGCTTTACTTATCACAGGTTCAAAGACAAGATTTCCAAGAAGAGTGCAAGCCACAAAAAGAGAGCCGAGGAGAGAGAGAGAGAGAGAGAGAGAGAGAGAGAGAGAGAGAGAGAGAGAGAGAGAGAGAGAGAAGAAGCAGGCTGGTTTTATACCCCTGCAACTGAGACCTCCCACTATTATGGGAAACAGCAAGGGTCAAATGCCCTTAGGTAATTTCTCCTAGCACCTCACCTAGGCTCTAATATATGCTAATGCTTTGAGCCAAGATCTGCCTGAAAATGCCTTTATAGGGTAGAGAAGGGGGTTTCTGAGATGGCATGTCTCTGTACCAAAGACTAATACTAATGCCAGTTAAATATTTCTCCAAGCCTTCACAAGAGTTTCGTCTACTTCACAGTAGTTTTGTATTTTAGTTGCCTTTGAGTTATCACGGAGCCATGCTTGCTTGCTTGAAGGCAAACAGCATTTCTCTCTGGTCTAATTACTTAGAGATCCAACGTGGCCAGGCAAATATGCTGGTAAGATCTAGCTAGTCCCACAATGATTGTGGTAGCATGAGAGAATATTTATACCAGCCAGTATAGAATACATGGTCAGATAAACTGCCACATTTAGAAAACAAAGTGACCTGCAGGAGGCAATCCAGAGCAGATGCAGAGGTTCTTAGAGAAGTCCTGCAACAATGTATCTTACTAAAAAGACTGCAGGTGTGCTTCTTTTAATTAATAAATCATGCTTATCTAAATACCACTGCTTATCTAAATCCTAACCAGCCTTCCAGAGCCCAGGTATCTTAATTTATTCTAAAGTCTTTCCAAAGAGTTCTAAGCTCAGTGTGATACCTAAAGCTGACAGAGATGTCACAAAAAAGGAAAACTACAGACCAATCTCCTGATGAATACAGATGCTAAGATCTTCAACAAAATACTAGCAAAGAGAATGCAAAGAGTCAGCAAAAAGATTATGCACCATGACCAAGTGGGATTCATCCCGAGAATGCAAGGATGGTTCAACATCCGCAAGTCAATCAACATAATACATCATATCAACAACAAGAAAAATAAAAACCATATGATCATATCAATAGATACAAAAAAAGGCATTTGACAAGATTTAACACCCATTCATGATAAAAGCTCTCCGTAAAATGGGGATTGACGGAAACTTCCTCAAGATAATCCAGGCATCTGCTACAAGCCCACAGCGAGCATCATTCTCAATGGGGAAAAACTGAAAGCCTTCCCCTTAAGATCAGGGACAAGACAAGGCTGCCCACTCTCACCACTTCTATTCAATATAGTACTGGAAGTACTTGCCATAGCAATCAGGGAAGAAAAAGACATTAAGGGCATCCGGATAGGAAGGGAAGATGCCAAGTTGTCACTATTTGCAGATGACATGATATTATAACTGGAAAACCTGAAACTCTCTACCAAGAAGCTCCTAGAAATAATATATTCCTATAGTAGATTGGCAGGGTACCAAATCAATACCCAAAAGTCAATGGCCTTCCTATGTGCAAACAGCGAAAGAGAAGAAAGGGACATTAAAGAAACTATCCCATTCACAATTGTGCCACAGAAAATCAAATACCTAGGAATCAGTTTGACAAAGAATGTAAAGGATCTCTACAAAGAAAACTACAAAACGTTACTTCAGGAAATAAAAGAAGACCCGAGGAAATGGAGACACATTCCTTGCTCCTGGTTTGGAAGGATTAACATTATCAAAATGGTAATACTCCCTAGAGCTTTATATAGATTCAATATGGTCCCTATAAAGATACCCAGGATGTTCTTCAAAGAAATTGAACAAACACTCCTGAAATTTGTATGGAATACTAAACCTCCTCGAATAGCCAAAGCAATACTTGAGAAAAAGAAGATGGGAGGTATCACTTATACCAACCTCAAGCTCTACTACAGAGCAGTTGTAATTAAGACAGTGTGGTATTGGTATAGAGACAGACCCGTAGACCTATGGAATAGAACTGAATATCCTGAAACACACTGTCAAATATACAACCACTTTATCTTAGATAAAGGAGAAAAAAATATTAAGTGGAACAAAGAAAGCCTCTTCAACAAATGGTGCTGGGAAAACTGGGCAGCTACGTGTAAAAAAATGAACTCAGACCTCCTTCAAAAGCAATGCACAAAAGTCAGATCAAAATAGATTCTAGATCTCAACATCAGACATGAATCTATAAGGTACATCGAAGAAAACATAGGAGAAACGCTCTACGACATCGAAACTAAAAGTATCTTTAAAAACGACACACCACTGACCAAGCAAATGGAAGCAAAGATAAACAAATGGGATTTTATAAAATTGAAAAGCTTCTGCACCTCTGAAGGAAGGAAATAGTGAAACTTAGGGAGGAAATCAACGACCTGGAAACCAAAAAAAAAACAATCCGAAAGATTAATGATACCAAGAGCTGTTTTTTTGAAAAATTAAATAAGATCGACAAGCCACTGGCAAGACTTGTAAGGACAGGGAAAGAGAGAACCCAAATAAACAGAATCAGAAATGAAAATGGTGACATCACAACAGAAAAAACAGAAATACAAAAGATCATCAGAGGTTATTTTGAGAACCTGTATGCCACAAAACATGAGAACCTAGAAGAAATGGATAAATTCCTGAAGTCCTATATCCTCCCACGATTGAAACAAGAAGACCTTCAATAACTAAATAAGCCTATCACCATCGGGGAAATTGAAACAGTAATTAAAAAGCCTGCCAAAACACAAAAGCCCAGGTCCAGATGGGTTCACTGGCGAATTCTACCAAACCTTTAAGGAGGACCTACTGCCAGTCCTATTCAAGCTCTTCCAGGAAATAGAAGAAACAGAAACACTCCCAAACAGCTTCTACAAGGCGCATATCACCCTGATACCCAAAGCAGGGAGAGACAATACAAAGAAGGAAAATTACAGACCAATCTCCTTGATGAACACAGATGCTAAGATCTTCAACAAAATACTAGCAAACAGAATCCAAAGACTCATCAAAAAGATCATACATCATGACCAAGTAGGATTCGTCCCGGGAATGCAAGGATGGTTCAACATTCGCAAATCAATCAACATAATACATCACATCAATAAGAGAAAAAATAAAAACCATATGGTCCTATCGATAGATGCAGAAAAAGCATTTGACAAGATCCAGCACCCATTCATGATTAAAATCCTCCAGAAAATGGGGATTGAAGGAAGTTTCCTCAAGATAGTCAAAGCCATCTAACAAAAGCCCACAGCGAGTATCATTCTCAATGGAGGAAAAATTGAAAGCCTTCCCCTTAAGATCAGGAACACGACAAGGTTGCCCTCTCTCACCTCTTTTATTCAATATAGTACTGGAGGTACTCCGCCATAGTAATCAGAGAAGAAAAGGACATTAAGGGCACCCAGATAGGCAAGGAAGAAATCAAGCTATCATTATTTGCAGATGACATGACATTATACCTAGAGAACCCTAAACTCTCCACCCAAAAACTCTTAGAAACAATAGATAGGTATAGTAGAGTGGCAGGGTACAAAATCAATACCCAAAAGTCGGTGGCTTTCCTATACACAAATAACGAAAGAGAAGAAAGGGATATTAAGAAATCGGTTGCTTTCACAATTGTGCCACAGAAAATCAAATACCTAGGAATCAGCTTAACCAAGTGTGTAAAGGACCTATACAAAGAGAACTACAAGACACTGCTTCAAGAAATAAAAGAGGGCACAAGGAAATGGAAACACATTCCCTGCTCATGGATGGGGAGAATTAACATTGTTAAGATGGTAATACTCCCTAGAGCTTTGTACAGATTCAATGCAGTTCCTATAAGGATTCCCATAACATTCTTTAAAGAAATTGACCAAACACTTCTGAAATTCGTATGGAATAATAAACCCCCACGGATAGCTAAAGCAATCCTTGGGAAGAAGAAGATGAGAGGCATCGCCTTTCCCAACCTCAAACTGTACTACAAAGCAGCAGTAATTAAAGCAGCGTGGTACTGGAATAAAAACAGACCGGTGGACCTATGGAATAGAGTTGAGTATCCTGATACCCATCCTCAAAGACATGATCAGTTAATCTTTGATAAAGGTGCAAAGAGTCCAAACTGGAGTAAGGAAAGCCTCTTCAATAAGTGGTGCTGGGAAAACTGGACAGCTACATGTAAAAAAATGAATTTGGACCTGTGTCTAACACCTTGCACATAAATCAGTTTAAAATGGATTAAAGATCTCAATGTCAGACCTGAATCCATAAAGTACGTTGAAGAAAATATAGGAAAAACCCTCCACGACATCCGATGCTAAAGACATCTTCAAAGGTGAAACACCATTAACAAAGCAACTAGAAGAAAATATAAATATATGGGACTACATGAAACTGAAGAGCTTCTGCACCTCGAAAGAAACAGTGACCAAGATAGAAAGACAGTCGACAGAATGGGAAAGAATATTCACCCAATACCCATCTGATAAGGGGTTAATATCCAGGATATATCAGGCACTGGTACAGCTTTATAAGAAAAAAAAGCCAACCCCATTAGAAAATGGGGAGAAGAGATGAACAGAAACTTTGACAAGGAAGAAATCCGAATGGCCAAAAGGCACATGAAAAAATGCTCATCATCACTAATCATCAGAGAGATGCAAATCAAAACAACAATGAGATATCACCTCACACCACAGAGAATGGCCCATATCCAAAAGGGTAAAAGCAACAAGTGCTGGCATGGATGTGGGGAAAAGGGGACTCTCATACACTGTTGGTGGGAATGTCGACTTGTACAACCTTTCTGGAAAACAATACGGACATTCCTCCAAAGACTAGAAATTGAGCTCCCCTTTGACCCAGCCATACCGCTCCTGGGAATATACCCTGGAAAGCCAAAAAACACACAGCGGAAACACAATCCACACTTTATTTTCATAGCAGCACTGTTCACAATAGCCAGAACCTGGAAACAACCAGTATGCCCGAGAACTGATGACTGGATAAAGAAACTGTGGTACATCTACACAATGGAATACTATGCAGCTGTCAGAAAAAATGAAGTTATGAAATTTTCCTATATATGGATGGATATGGAAAGAATCATGTTGAGTGAAATTAGTCAGAAGGAAAGAGAGAGACATAGAATGACTGCATTTATTTGCATGACATAAATATACTAGGTGATCTTACCGAAAGTGGAAATTACCACAAGCGTGCGGGGAGTCAGAGGTTGGTTTAGATAGAGAAGGGAACATGTGTGAATAAATGTCTAAAGTTCTGATACTAACATAGAACTGAGCATTAAATACAGACAAAAAATGCAAATGATGGCTTCTAAGTGTATGTAGTGCAACCCACAATGTGTGGGAGAAGGAGGAGAGAGAGAGGAGAGAGAGGAGGAGATAAAGAACCTGCCATTTAGGCAGGATGTGGGAGGGGGAGGGAATTGGGGACATGGGTGGTGGCTGAGGGGGTATTGGTGGAAGGCGGGGTGCTGGAACACTGTGTGACCGAAACCCCCAAGCGTGAACAACGTTGTAATTGTATATCTCAAGGTGGTATAATAAAATGTTAAAAAAAAAAGG
>JAJIBD010027798.1:0-39729 GCA_021461705.1 Cryptotis parvus
TGGAAACCAAAAAAACAATCCAGAGATTAGTAGAGCCAAGAGCTGTTGTTTTTTTTAAAAAATTAAACAAGATCTAGGCAAGCCACTAACAAGACATGTAGACAGGAAAGAGAGAACCCAGAATTAAAAGAATCAGAAATGAAAATGGTGACATCACAACAGAGAAAAACAGAAATACAAAAGATCATCAGAGATTATTTGAGAACCTGTATGCCACACGAAAGCATGAGAACCTAAAAGAAATGGATGAGAATTCCTGGAAGTCCCTATAACCTCCCTGTTGAAACAGAAGACCTTCAATACCTAAATAGACCTATCCGCATGGGAAGTGAAACAGTATTAAAAGTCTGCCAAACACAAAAGCCCAAGTCCAGATGGGTTCACTAGCGAACTACCAAACCTTTAAGGAGGACCTACTGCCTGTCCTGTTCAGAAGCTCTTCCAGGAAATAGAAGAAACAGAAACACTCCCAAAGGTAGCTTCCACGAGCGCACATCACCCTGATACCCAAAGCAGGGAGAGACAACACAAAGAAGAAATTACAGACCAATCTCCTTGATGAACACAGATGCTAAGATCTTCAACAAAATACTAGCAAACAGAATCCAAAGACTCATCAAAAAAGACCATACATCATGACCAAGTAGGATTCATCCCGGGAATGCAAGGATGGTTCAACATTCACAAATCAATCAACATAATACATCAATCAATAAGAGAAAAAAATAAAAACCATATGGTCCTATCAGATAGATGCAGAAAAAGCATTTGACAAGATCCAGCACCCATTCATGATTAAAACCCTCCAGAAAATGGGAATTGAAGGAAGCTTCCTCAAGATAGTCAAAGCCATCTACCAAAAGCCCACAGCGAGTATCATTCTCAATGGGGAAAAATTGAAAGCCTTCCCTTAAGATCAGGAACACGACAAAGGTTGCCCTCTCTCACCTCTTTTTATTCAATATAGTACTGGAGAGTACTCGCCATAGCAATCAGAGAAGAAAAAGGACATTAAGGGCATCCAGATAGGCAAGGAAGAAATCAAGCTATCATTATTTGCAGATGACATGATATTATACCTAGAGAACCCTAAACTCTCGACCAAAAACTCTTAGAAACAATAGATATGTATAGTAGAGTGGCAGGGTACAAAATCAATACCCAAAAAGTCGGTGGCTTTCTCTATACACAAATAACGAAAGAGAAGAAAGGGATATTAAGAAATCGATTCCATTCACAATTGTGCCACAGAAAATCAAATACCTAGGAATCAGCTTAACCAAGTGTGTAAAGGACCTATACAAAGAGAACTACAAGACACTGCTTCAAGAAATAAAAGAGGACACGAGGAAATGGAAACACATTCCCTGCTCATGGATGGGGAGAATTAACATTGTCAAGATGGTAATACTCCCTAGAGCTTTGTACAGATTCAATGCGGTTCCTATAAGGATTCCCATGACATTCTTTAAAGAAATTGACCAAACACTCCTGAAATTCGTATGGAATAATAAGCCCCCACGGATAGCTAAAGCAATCCTTGGGAAGAAAGAAGATGGGAGGCATCACCTTTCCCAACCTCAAACTGTACTACAAAGCAGCAGTAATTAAAACAGCGTGGTACTGGAATAAAAACAGACCTGTGGACCTATGGAATAGAGTTGAGTATCCCTGACACCCACCCTCAAAGACATGATCAGTTAATCTTTGATAAAAGGTGCAAAGAGTCCAAACTGGAGTAAGGGAAAGCCTCTTCAACAAGTGGTGCTGGGAAAACTGGACAGCTACATGTAAAAAAATGAATTTGGACCTGTGTCTAACACCTTGCACAAAAATCAGATCCAAAATGGATTAAAGATCTCAATATCAGACCTGAATCCATAAAAGTACATTGAAGAAAATATAGGAAAAACCCTCCACGACATTGAAGCTAAAGACATCTTCAAGGTGAAACACCATTAACAAAGCAACTAGAAGAAAATATAAACATATGGGACTACATGAAACTGAAGAGCTTCTGCACCTCGAAAAGAAACAGTGACCAAGATAGAAAGACAGTCCACAGAATGGGAAAGAATATTCACCCAATACCCATCTGATAAGGGGTTAATATCCAGGATATATCAGGCACTGGTACAGCTATATAAGAAGAAAACAGCCAACCCCATTAGAAAATGGGGAGAAGAGATGAACAGAAACTTTGACAAGGAAGAAATCCGAATGGCCAAAAGGCATATGAAAAAATGCTCATCATCACTAATCATCAGAGAGATGCAAATCAAAACAACAATGAGATATCACCTCACACCACAGAGACTGGCCCATATCCAAAGAGGTAAAAGCAACAAGTGCTGGCGTGGATGCGGGGAAAAGGGGACTCTCATACATTGTTGGTGGGAATGTCGACTTGTACAACCTTTCTGGAAAACAATATGGACATTCCTCCAAAGACTAGAAATTGAGCTCCCTTTTTGACCCAGCCATACCACTCCTGGGAATATACCCTGGGAAGCCAAAAACACACAGCGGAAACACAATCCCCACTTTTATTTTCATAGCAGCACTATTCACAATAGCCAGAACCTGGAAACAACCAGTATGCCCGAGAACAGATGACTGGATAAAGAAACTGTGGTACATCTACACAATGGAATACTATGCAGCTGTTAGGAAAAATGAAGTTATGAAATTTGCCTATAAATGGATGGACATGGAAAGGATCATGTTGAGTGAAATTAGTCAGAAGGAAAGAGAGAGACATAGAATGACTGCATTTATTTGCATGACATAAATATACCCAGGTGATCTTACCAAAAAGTGGAAATTACCACAGAAGCGTGTGGAGTCAGAGGTTAGGTAAGATAGAGAGAAGGAACATGTGTGAATAAATGTCAAAAGGGCTGATACCAACATAGAACTGAGCATTAAATACAGGCAAAAAAATGCACATGATGGCTTCTAAGTGTATGTGAGTGCAACCCACAATGTGTAGGAGAAGGAGGAGAGAGAGAGGGAGAGAGAGAGGAGATAAAGAACCTGCCATTTAGGCAGGCTGTGGGAGGGAGGGGATTGGGGACATTGGTGGTGGGAAATGGGCACTGGTGGAGGGGCGGGGTGCTGGAACACTGTGTGACCAGAAACCCCAAACGTGAACAACGTTGTAATTGTATATCTCACGGTGGTATAATAAAATGTTAAAAAAAAAAAAAAAATTTAAAAAATACTATATCTGAGCGTGTTTCTTTTTATTTGTTTAAAAATGTGAGGGCTAGGATAGATATACTTTACATAAGCCTTCCAAGGAGCTACGCTTTGGTTTATTCAGTACCGAATATGATCTCCAAACTCAGCAGAAGTGATCCCTAAGCAAAAATCCTGAAGCCCAAGCTACCCTGAGCACCCAATGAATGTAATCAAAAGTCAAAAATAAACCATAATCTTTGAAAAGTAATTACAGGGTTTGACTGATAAAAGCAGTGGGTAAAGGCATTTCCCGCTTGCTTTCATGGCTGAATGGTTTGATCTCCCATACCCCAGATAAGCCCCAAAGGTCTGTCAGGAAAGTGAACCTGAATTAGAACCATAACTAAGCGCAGGCACCATGGCATGTGGCCCCAAACCAACTCCTAAATTGCATTTCAACTTCCAAGAATTTGTAATTTTTGGGTGGAGAATAGAAATCTTTTGCTATGGTGAATTTTATTTTCATGCCAATGTGAATGACATTATTTAATATACCCTGATTGAGAACAATCTCATTAAAGTATATAGATTAAGTAATGTTTCACATTTAGTTATTTCAATAACTTCTTCTAGGAGGTACAATGGTAATGCGCGTTGCTGAGGTAATAAAAGTGGCTCATTCATGATATGAAAATGTTCTACTTTGTTATTACAATAGCATATCTAAACCATCCAATGAATAATTTTTTATAAGAATGAAAGAATTAAGGTATTACTATTTTGTTTACCTTTTTTTTTTTAAAAAACTTCCTAAATTCCAGGTCAACAAAGACTAGCACACATATCAAAAAGCAATTACAAAGAAGAGCAGGCGTGTGATCACAGGTAAAGGGGACTCTCATCCATTGTTGGTGAATGAGCCTGGTACAGCCTTTTTGGAAAACTATGGACATTTCTCCAAAGACTAGAAATTGAACTCCCATTTATTGCCATACCACTCCTGAGGATATACCTAGGAAGCCAAAAAATACTGCACAGCAGCTAACCTGTTTACTCATACTATTTTCATGCAGCACTATTACAATATTCAAAATCTGAAAATAACCATTTGATCTGCCGAGGACTGACCATTGAATAAAGAAGCTATAATACATAGTACAATGAATACTATGCAGCTGTTAGGAAAAAGCGAAGTTATGAAACTTGCCCTATAAATGGATGGAATTTGCCTATAAATGATGGATCATGTTGAGTGAAATTAGCCAGGAAGGAAAAAAAACAGATATAAGAATGACTGCATTTATTGCATGACAAAAATATATATATGTATATATATATATGTATTATGATACCAATATCAGAGTCAGGTGAAACATGGATAAGGAGGGTCTTGTCAAGAGTGAAAATTACCACAGGCTTGTTGGAGTCGAGAATTTGGGTAAGACAGAGAAGGAACAGTGAACCTAGAACTGAGCATTAAATACAAGTAAAAGATTGCACATGTGATAACCTCTAGGAGTATTAATATGAAGGTCACAATATTTAAAAGAAGAGATAGAGAAAGAGAGAGAGAAAAGAGATAAAGGAGCCTGCCATGGCGAGAGCTTGAGCTATGGGAAAATGGGAAGGAATCGGAAAAATTTGTGAGGTGGGAGATGGGCATGGTGGAGGGATGGGTGCTGGAACTCTGTGTGACTGAAGCAAACAGGAGCATCTCTGGCAATTAGTATATCTCACGGTGGTATAATAAAACATAAAAAATTCACCGGTCATGGAGACATTTGTGGATTGAGAAAACCGTTTTGCATGTTCATTTGGATGAGCTGACACCAAGCCCCCTCCTGGCCTCTCATAAGACAACCCCCCAGGAGGGCGAGGAAGTGGCTGAGCAGTAGCGGGCAATGGTCAGAAAAATCCAAAGAGAACTTCAGTTTCTTATATTTGTTATTTTAGTAGATTTTGTTTGGATGTTACCTACAACCTTGCTTGATGAGATATTTTTAAATGGCAGAACTCAAAATATATCAGTTTTTTAATATATCCATATGAGATAATATCAATATTTCACTAGCAGATAGATATACTGAGCCAGTACTATATACCTGAAATCACTCTTACATGAGAGCAATATTGATTTTTGTATCACTGTCTCCTTGTCACTCTCTTCCTGTTCATCATCAATTTTGTTTGACGGGCACCAGTAACATTTTCATATGTCCCCTCTCTCGAGTGCTAGTAGAGCCCGAGAGCATCTACTTGCTCCAGGTCATGGAAATGAGGTCTGTAGTGTTACTGAGTATTTGGCATATCAAAAAAACCACACTGGTAGCTTGCCAGACTCTGCCCTACGGGTGGCATTATCTTGTAGTCACCTCCTGATCTCCATTTTTAGTGATGAATCATGTGCGAGCTTGCGCCGCGAGGCGAGCTTCCAGATAGGCTCTTCTGCTAGGTGGAGTTCTGATGAGGAGAAGCGGATGCGGAAAATAGCGGCCTTCATGGAGTGTTGCGGGTGAGAGGGAGTCACACTTGTAGGCTCTGCTGTGAGTAGCGAGCCAGGGCTAGAACTACGCCATCCTTCCCGGTGCCTCATGGCGGCTAGGCACCGGGAGGAGAGCCAATGTTAAATCAGCCCTGTACTGTCAGTGATTGATTTTGTACATCGATGAGTCAATATCTAGGTTTTCCATTTGTATTCAGTCTATTGGTGAACATACCTATGTCCCAGTTTCCCTTCCAACCCGTTCTGCTCTATGACCCGGGTGCTTTTCTATTAGACTGATGTTTCTGTCTGTTTCTCTTTCTAAAGCTCTCTCTCTTTCTCTCTCTCTCTCTCTCTCTCTCTCTCTTTCTCTCTTCCTTCCCCCCACTTTTCACCATCCCCCACATGTTTGTCTCTTTGGCTGGCACCATGATTTGCAATATAGGTAATGAAATTTGTGACTCTTTAATTACTTTTTTTCTTTCTCTTTTTGCTTTTTGGGTCATGTCACGATTGATATTTAGAGTTACTTCTGCTTTTACGCTCAGAGTTAGTCCTGGGGCGCTCAGTGACAATCGAACCAGTTTAGCTGCATGAAAGCCAGGCTGCCCCCTTACTGTAATCTACCCCACTTCACCTACCTTTTGCCACACACGGCTCTTGTCCAGAGTGAGTCATTTCTAACTTTATTGTCAAGTACACTTTCAAATAAAACTGCCCAAATAGTATGTAACAAATATTTTAAAATAGATTAATCCAAATTGATCCTTTATTTCCTTTGTTGCATTTCTGTCTCTCATTTTGAAAGCAAAAATTTAAATAGTCACTATGCATATGTTAGAGTTATTATTCTTAAAAATCATGTATTCCGATAAATTAAGGATTTTATATATTGTGACTTGTATGTATTGCTACTCGATGCTCGTAATGGATATCTCATTTTCACATTTAATTTTCTCTTTCTAACTTTTAGCATTTCTTAGAAAACAGGACTCAGTAAGGATATTGAGAGAAATCAATTTTTGTTTTCCTGGCGAAGTCTTGATTTGTCATTCAAACACAGTAATTGTATTGCTTATATTCGTAGTTCATATTCTAGTAACTGAATCCCAAAGTATTAGTAGCAAAATATTCAAGAAAGGAACATAAATTTTGTGCAAGCATGTTTAAGTACAAAGGGTAATATAATTTAGTATCTTCATAAACATTTTGATTATAAAGATTAAAAGTCTATCATTAAAGCAGAGATAAATGTAACAAATGGGATGTAGGATGACTCTAAGATTATAATCGGAAAAGAGTAAAATCGGGTATAAAAAGTTTCATTGCTTTTTCTGCATTTCAGATCCAGAGATGATAGTTGAAACCACAAACATAAGGGTAAAGATGGTAAGAAAAATTAAGTAACCATAGTGAAAATACCTAACCACAAAGGCATCACTATCATATATAGATGAATACTTTGAAAAGAAAAGATATTTAAAGAAGTTAAAGAGGAGATAAAAATGATGAATCTCTGCCCTAGATAACAGAGAATTCAAGAGAAACAAGACTAAAAATGTCTGCAAAGTGGAAGCCTCTTAATTGAGAAGAAGTGGAAAAGAGTAAGCCTCACTGAACCCAGGGTAGAAACCATGCCCATGAAGGAAAAAAAATAGAATGCTTCAAATTCTATTTATACTTGAAGAAGACAACACATAAACTGAAAATTCAAGATCACGATTTTTGTCAAATGCAACTTAGGAGTTGTTTGTGAAAATCAACTGAGTGGGTTAAAATAAAATAGGGGAATTAGGAACCGGGAGTGTAGACAGAGAAATATCAAAGGGTAAATATAGAAAGAAGTAAGACAAGTTGCTCTCAATCCTTGCACTTAGGAAGTGCGAAGCTGTCTTTTCCCATTTATTTCAGTTTTTTTCAACATTTGACTTTGTTTTTACTCTCTAGCTGATGAAAAATAATCATCTCCTAGCTCCATGATCCCATTGCTTGTTCCTTGCCTTGAATGGTCATAAGCTCCCAAATTTATAGATCTCAATGCAATCAGTAAGGATAAATCTCTCTCAAAATATATGAGTATATGAAGTCAATATTTTGCTCACATCCTCATTTTCGAAAGCTTTTTATATGAAGTGGGATAATAGAATCATGATTCAGAAGAAAAGCAGGGGCCAGATAAAATATGTGCAGGCCTACTTTGAAGTTTAGAGATTTCGCTCAAGATACCTCATGTGTGATCCAGAATTTTACCACGCACACCCAATTTGTATGGGCTGCTCACACTGAGGGAATCTGCATAATACAATTTATCTACATAAGGTTTAGATCATTTGATTTTTTTCCAGGTATTTTTACTTTGTTTATGTGTTCCTGTTTTTGGTTCAGAATGTTTGAAGGTAATAATAAAGATTAAGCAAATTTTACAATTTTAATCTATTTAAATTCAAACACTTCTGCTATGAACACTACTTTGCTGTTTAAGTTTAACTTTCATAGCATTTCCAAAAAATATTCTAGACTAACAAATATGTATACATATGCATATATAAGCATGTATATACACATTTATACATATATACACATATTTATACAAAATATACACACATACATGCACATACCTCTACACATATACACAGATATATTTCAATAAATGTATATGCATAGAGAGAGAGAAATCAAGCTAGAGTATTAGTCAATCTAATTAATTATTTGTAGAGAATTGAGAATGAATCTGATTAATATTTTCTTGAACAAATTGACCCATGCTCATAGTTTTTTTTAAATTGTTGCGATAGTGAAGGTTATATGTTTACCAACATAGTGCTACTCATTAAGATCTTGATGTACTTGTAACTGCATTTTACCAAGAGCAAAAGCCAAATATCCTTCATCAATATCCTTTTTATTACTTTTAATATACTTCCTTGTTTTGCCTTACTTTACCCCAATTTGTTTATCTCAATGTTTTAATGCATGTCAATATTTTTGTCATTACTCATTAAATTTCTTCCCTTGTTTCATCTTTCTGAATACCATAGATGAATGAGAACTAGTATTACCTAATATGCTACTCCCAAGTTTCATCCATGTTATAGTTAACCATGGGATTACATTTTTGCTTTCAAATGCATTCAATTCCATTTTGTTTATGTTCCTCACATCTTTATTGATTTGCCATTGGACGTTCATTGCTTCCATATCCTAGCTACTGTATTATGCTGTGTTATCATATGATTCTCTTATATGATTTCTAATTAATGCTTTCACTTTCTGGAATAGATTCAATGAAGCAGGATCATTGAAATGTTTGGAAGTGCTTTTGTATTTTTAAGAATCCATTGTAATGTTATCCATTAAGGATGAATCAAACAATATCACCACCAACAGAAAATGAAGTATCATTTCTTTTTAACATATCCCCTGAAAATAGCATTCATTTTTAAAATATCTCTTCTTATTTTTTTGAGAATTTCAGTTCTCACTGGTATGAGATGGAACTCATTGTCATTTTGATTTTTATTCCATAATAGAGTGAAAATGAATGCTTCTAAGAATGCCTACTGGCTGTTGGAAAGTCCTCTTTTGGAAAAGCTCTGTCCAAATTTTATTTTTTAGGTTGAATTCTTCATTGCTAAGCATATGCTCAACAATGAAAAATTAAAATCCCCTATGAGATAATATATAGCAAATTATGTCCAATTTCTCCAGAGTAATCCAACAATTCTCTTAGGCAGTTCTTGCAACAGCAACTAGGAATATAAATAAAACAAAGAGACACAAACTGGTTAATAAACTATCACTATTTCCAGAAGTGACATGGTTTTATACAGAGGGTACCAAAAAACTAAACATTAAAAATTCTTAGGATCAGTAAATCAGAACAATAAGGTAAGAGATTAAAGAATCAATTCACAAAATATGCTACTTTTATGTGCAAATATGAAACAAGAATAAAAAGAAAATAAACACTGATCTCATTTAAAAGTGCCTGATAGTATCTAATATCTAGGGAATTAACAAGTGACAAGTCTTATACATTTAAATCTTAAAGTGACTACTGAAAGAAATAGAACATCAGAAAATTGAGAATCATTCCATGATTAATGCCTAGAAAAAATTTACAATGTTAAAAAAATGAACACACTACATTCAGATTAATACAGATTTTATTCATTTCCTGTCAAAATTCTGATGGAGCTTCTTAAAGACATAGACTATAGATATTTAGAACTGTAAAAAAAATCCCTTAACAACTAGGAGTTACTTGTAGAAAAAAAAAGATGAAAGACCTTGCATTAACTGACTTTAAAATATAATATAAAGCTATAACAAAGTGAAGTTCTCTTATATTGGAAGATGATAGTTTATCTCAAGGCTCTCAATTCTTTCAAATGGACAGTTTGCCTATGTACTGGCTACATATACCGAGTACATAAAGGAGGGTCAGGAAGAAGCTTCAATAAATTGTGCTGGGAAAACTAGTCACGTGCAGAAAATGAAACTGGATCCATCTCATACATTACACAAAGTGAATTCAAAGTGCATTAAAAACTTTGAGATTACAACAGGACATGAGATGCTTTAAGAAAAATCATAGGTAGAAGGTTCAAGAATACCACACTCAGAGGCATCCTCGGTTACTTGATTCCACTGAGAAAGATCATTTTTATAAAAGCTATATTTAGAATGCTATTACTTCAAGTTAAACAGTTTGTTTTTACATAGCAAAAGAAATTATTGTTAAAATATAAGACATACTACTAAATGAGAGAAAATTTAAGATAACGTGTATCAGGCAACAGGCCATATTGAAGATATATAAAAAGTACACATAAAGGGGCCGGAGCAATAACCCACAGGGTAGGGTGTTTGCCTTGCAGAGCACGGCCCTTACCGGCCTGGGTTCGTTCCCTGGCATCCCATGTGGTCCTCTGAGCACCACCAGGGGTAATTCCTGAGTGCAGAGCCAGGGAGAAACCCTGAGCATTGCCGCGTGTACACAAAAAGTAAAAAATAAATAAATAAATAAATAAAGTACACATAAAGTTTGATTTTAAAAACTTTGATTTGTTTTTAACTTAATAAAATTGAACACAATTAACATATTAAATTAAAGCAATATTCAACCTAATTGACTTCCATCATCATATCTATGTCATTTTGGTCTGTTTCTGTCTCTCTCTGACACAGACACATCTTTCAAACAAGCAAGCTTTACTTACCCTAAATATCTTTTCTTCCTACTATACCATATCTAAACATTTCATATTTGATTTCACAATTGCATGATACTGAGGATCAATGCAGCAAGGACATTCTATCTTTAATCACTAATGCTTGTAAGCTAAAGATGAGTGCCCCTCTGTGATAAATTAATTCGCCATGATAGTATAATCATCTTTGTGAGCTTGCTTCAAGTGCTCTTGGCATGCTTACACTGTTCAAAAAATCCATTTAAATATTTGTCTCTAAGGAATAGTCAATTGTAACAATAGTAGTAATAACGAAGCAAATTACTGATGATGATATTTCAAATGTTTACTTTCTAGGAATTTTAGTAGGAGCTAAAGAGATAATACAGAAGTTTAAACACTTAGCTCTCATGCAGCCGAATCAAGGTTGAGATCTGCTCTCTGTGTTCCCCAAAGATTGCTTTGGATCTCACTGTGACAGATAAGCTGCCAGAGTGACAATTTAGTCCTACAATAGCACTTCATACTTGGGTCCTTGCACTGTGCGACAGGCTGATTGGAGCATATTGTAAAAAAGGAGGCCCAGTACCCACTAAAACTTGGGAACTCCATCTGAATAGAAATGCCAAGTAAATTGTAATTCCATATTACAATTAAGGAATTGCATAACATTATTTTATTAATGTCCAGGTATGTTGATCCAGAGACTCACATGCATGGGACAGAGATGCTACCAGCTCTCCCTGTGCCCAGATGATCACGAGATGCCCAGGAGGGATGGCAGATTCTAGCCCTGACCCCACCACAGCAGAGCCTTGTAAGAAGCCAGAGGAACCCCACACCATGAGGGCCGCCATTTTTCCAAATCGGACTTCCTCTCATCAGATCTCCACCCAGCAGAAGAGCTGATCCAGCCCAGCTCTTTGAGACCCGCCCTGCAACAGTCTTTTTCAAGCCCAGTCAGATATGATGATCCAGAGACTCACAGACATGGGGCAGAGCTGTTACCGCCTCTCCCTGTGCCCAGCTGATCACAGGTGCCTGGGAGAAATGGCAGATTCTAGCCCTGGCCTGTCACCCTAGCAGAGCCTCATAAGAAGCCAGAGGAACCCCCCACACCATGAGGGGCCACCATTTTCCACACCGGCATCTCCTCTCCTCAGAGCTCCACCCAGCAGAAGAGCTGATCACACCCGCAAAGCAGCTCCACAGTTCATCAATGCTCGATAATAGAGATGACTATGAGGAGTAACCCACCCGCATGGCAGAGCCTGGCAAGCTACCCATGTCATATTTGATATGCCAAATAATAATAACCATCATAGACCTAATCCCCATGTCTGATGGAATAGTTTGAGGCTCTTTATGTTCCTGGAGCAAGCAGATGCATTTGGCTCTTCTAGCATGTGACAGGACGATGGAGGTGTTATTGGTGCCCGCTTGAGCAAATGAGAAGTAACCCTTGAAGGTGATCCTGCTTTGAATAGCCCAAGGCAACTAACTCCTAAAGCTCAGAAGGAATTAGACTTTTTCATGGATCGGCTTCAAAATCTGACCTCTCCAGATTTAATCCCCGAGAAAAGGTATGATTATTGGTCTTCAACACTCCTGAGTCTCCAACTGACACTATAGCCCAATTATCTGGACCGTTAGAATGGGTTTACTTACACAACAAACAGAATAGTACTGTTTCACCTTACTTTGAGATGATAGCCAACCTTATAATTAAGGGAAGATCAAGAACCCAAGTATTACTTGGACATGATCCTCATGTAATTGTACTACCTGACCCACAAAAAAGAAATTGAAGCTGTTTTACCACTCAGTGAAATCCTTCAGAGAGCTTTAGCAGATTTTTCATGAGAAATATAATTACCCAGCTGGAAAACCTGGGAATTTCTGAAAAGGACACCTTTGGTAATTTCATCATTGTCAGCTCCTCTCCCATTCCTGATGTCCAGTGTATTACATTGATAGTTCCTCATCAGGAAGGGGTGGAATTACAGGTCCTTCACTGACCACTACTGTACATACAAATTATAAATATACTCAACAAGTGGAACTCGCTAACCTGATATATTTACTATCCCATATATCTGGCCCATGTAATGTGGTGAGTGATTCTGCATATGTAGGTGGTTTATTTCCTGGAATTGTCACTGCTTCTTTAAATGCCCATAATCCTGTAATTCAGATGCTACTCCATAAACTACAAGATCTCCTCCAAAAAGAACATTCCCCTATATACATCTCCACATCTGTTCTCAGCCGACTCCCGGGCCGATGGTTCTAGGAAATGAAGCAGCAGATCTTTTGGCAGCACCAGTATTTAAATCAGCTGGTTCCAGAGGCCATTCTTTGAAGTTTCTCCAAACACTTGACTTTACTTAAAATATGGCAAATAGACTCTCACAAATTATGGCTGTGCAAACTGGTTCATCATAATCAGAAAAGCTAGAAACACTTTGTCATGAACTTTGCTTTGGGTCCAAAACAAATTAGGATCCTAAAGTAACATGTATTGTCATTTTATAATTGGAATTGGTTTTATCTTAATTTTCTATATGTTACTAAATATTTTGTATTTTCAAATTTTTATAGTAAACTAATCAGGGGAAGTTGTTGCAGAACTCTCTAAGAGCCTCTGCATCTGCTCTGGATTGACTCCAGCAAATCACTTCATAGATAAGGGGTAATCTAAATGTGGCAGTTTATCTGACCATGTATTCTGTACTAGGTGGTATAAATATTCTCTCATGCTACCACAATCATCTTAGGACTAACTAGATCCTAACAGCATATTTGCCTGGCCACGTTGGATCTCTAAGTCAGACCAGAGAGAAATGCTGTTTGCCTCCAGCAAGCAAGCATGGCTCCCTGATAACTCAAAGGCAACTAAAACACAAAACTACTGTGAAGTAGAGGAGACTTGTGAAGGCTTGGAAAAATGTTTAACTGGCATTAGTATTAGTCTTTGGTACAGAGACATGCCATCTCAGAAACCCCCTTCTCTACCCTATAAAGGCATTTCCAGGTAAATCTTGGCTCAAAACATTAGCATATAATAGGGCCCTAGGTGAGGTGCTGGGAGAAATTACCTAAGGGCATTTGATCCTTCCTGCTTCCACATAATAGTGGGAGGTCTGAGTTGAAGGGTATAAAACCAGCATGCTTCCTCTCTCTCTCTCGCTCTCTTTTGGGGCTCTCTTCTTGGGCTCTCTCTTTGTGAGCTCACACCCTCCTTGGGAGGCTTGTCTTTTTCTCCCTCTTTACAGGGCCTTGGGCCTTAACATGTGGTGGCCGCCATCTTGGCCTACACGTGTCTGGAGTTCTAGCTGGGAATCCTAAACACTGGGTTTATCCTATTGCTGACTTTTATACCTGAACCTTTGATAAGCAAGCGTTTTAAAACTGTATTGGATTCCCGAGTCTTCTTCCATTCCTCGCTGGCCGGAGGTAGAAGGAACTCACCCCAGCACTGTCGGACACGATGACAGTGTCCCCGGCAGGAAGACAAGTTATACAAGTGATACAAGTTATAGTTTATTATACTAGGTCTTTTTATTGAATACTAATTGGAAATTATTTACATCTCACCTTGTTATAATGCTACAGGTGTTTGTAATTAATTTTGATTCTATTTCTGCCTACTCATGTTAAAGACCATATAGTCTGGGATGTAGGTTAAATCATTAAAGTGTGTTTAGGCTTGAAACAGAAAAAAGTTGGGGTTAGGAAAGATAATGCATCTGTTAAGATATTTGTTCTGTAGACTATTGACTCGATTTGATTCCCAGTACTGCATATGGTACCAAGCACTTTAAGAGTGTTCCCTAAGTACAGTCAGACGTGGTTCCCAGAAAAAAAAAAAACAAAACAAAAAACAATGTAACAACAATAAAATCTGAAAAATAGAAGAAAAGCAATTGTTAGGGGACTGACAATTTTATAAGAAATATGTTGAATCAGATATTAGAAAATGCATTTCCTAGGGGAAAGAAAAGAAAAATAACTAAATTATAATCTAACACATAAAATATGTGTTTGAGGCAATACCTATGTGAATTATGCATTTTTCATTAAGGTCTATAATTTTCTCTAAAAACATTGAAATTAGAACCATTTCTAGTTTCTATGACTTGACTGATTCTCTTTTTAAGAGTTTACCTAGAAATATCATCCATCTTTGATTATCATCCACTGTTGGGAAGTCACTGGGGTCCCCAATAGTATAAGAACAAAAGTTCTCTTCTACCTCTGAGACCAACTGGGAATAGATGAAATCTTAGGAGTCAGGCGCAGTTCCAAATAGCACAAAAGTTCTAGCACCACAATCCAATATAATGAAAGAAGTCTAACTCTGGTCATAACTAAGAAAATACCACGAGAGCCCAAGTCTACACCAAAGTGGATCCTACCAGAAGGAGTCCTACCAAAGAGAGAGCAGTACCTCAAGTCAGTACCCTTATATTCATTAAAGTAATCCTAACTTCAGGGAAGATCCTGTCAACAAAGAACCATAAACAGCTTCTAGAGGGTTGAAGAATATAGAATGGTGGTGCCACACCCTTGATCACTTGATCACTTAATCACTTGAATCCGTTACTCATCGATTTGCTCGGCGGGCCTCCAGTAACATTTCCATTGGACCCTATCACATGCCAATGTAGCCCAATGTCATCTGGTTGATTCAGGAATATGAAGAGCCTCAAACTGTTCCATCATGGTCTTTAAAAAGGAAGTCTGACCATCTTGTAGGTGGGCGGCCACGTGATCTTTTGACATCCCGTGGGATCCAGTCGGTAATGGCTCTAGTCCAGCGGTTGTCTCCAAATCGCATTACATGTCCAGCCCATCTGATTTTTCGATGCCTTGGCAAGCGAGACAGCATACCTGATTTTGGAATAGCGACGGAGGTCAGAACTCCGGATTCCTTCTCTCACTTGAGTGAGGCGTGATATTCAAGCATAGCTCTTTTCGATGCCTCTCTGGGAGACCCGAATAGCATTCTCATCCTGCTTTCGTAGGGCCCAGGTCTCTGAGGCGTATGTTAATGCAGGGGAGAACGGTGGAGTCAAAGAGATGTGCCCAGAGCTGGAGGTTCTTTGTCCTTTTAGCTATTTCTTCGATGCCTTTGAAGGCATTCCATGCCGCTCTCTTCCTCCTAGCAGCTCAGGTTTTTAGGTCGTTCATCTTGTTGATTTCTCGACCTAGGTACACATAACTGCTGCATTCAGAGATGTTTGTTCCATTGAGAGTGAATGGGGCCTCAGGAACTAGTTCATTCTTCATGAACATTGTTTTCTTTACAGATTCAGCTGTAGACCTATCTTTCCACATTCTCGGTCAAAGTCAGCCAGCATTTGTGCCGCTTGGCTAATGTTTGGTGTTATTAGAACAATGTCATCAGCGAAGCGAGAGGTGGTGTAGTTGCCGACCATCTATCTTCACTCCCATTCCTTCCCATTCTAATTGTCGCATGATGTTCTCGAGGGTGGCACTGAAGAGTTTTGGTGAAATGGTATCACCCTGTCGAACCCCTCTTTTCTACATTAATGATCACTTCTTTGTAGAATGGTGAGATCCTGGTGGTGAATCCGTAATACAGCTCACGAAGGATCTTGATGTATTGGGTTTGAACACCCTGTTTGGCTAGGGCTTCGATGACTACTTCCAGTCTCCACAGAATCAAAGGCTTTCTGTAAATCAATGAACGTGAGACAGAGCGGCATCTTGTACTCCCTACAAACCTCAATGAGCTTGGTTACTGTGTGGATATGGTCGATTGTGCTTGAATCCTTTCCGGAAGCCTGCTTGCTCGCATGGTTGTCCTTCATCTAGTGTTCTGCTAATCCTGTTCAGGATGACTCGTGTAAACAGCTTGTAGATGTCGGACAACAGGCAGATGGGGCATAAGTTGCCGATGTCGTGAATGTCTCCCTTCTTGAACAGTAGAACTGTCCTGCTGGTTTTCCATTGGGAGGGCACCTTGCATTCGGACAGGTAGCATGTGAAGAGCCGAGCTAGTGTATTGATGAGTACCGAGGCAGATTCTTCAGGTGTTCGGGTCTGACTTTGTCTGGGCCTGGTGCTGTTCCCTTCTTTACTGCCGAGATGGCATGTCGGATTTCAGAAGGGAGAACGTTAGGGAATGACATATCCATCCTGTGGAGTTTGGTATGTGGGCAGGTGGATGTGGCTATCAAAGGATTTGAGTAGAAGTCCTGGATAATCTTCTCCATTGCCTTTCTGGAAGATGTGATAGATCCATCAGGGGCGTCGGAGGGCAGTCATCTTGGTCTTATAGTTGGCGAAGGACAGGTGGGCAGTGCGAATGCTTTTCCCGGCTTCTGCTGCATCTTCCAGTATTTCTGCTCTTCTGTCTTTGAGGTCTTCTTTTATTGCTTCTCTGCACCCTTTAGCAAGCTTGGACGTTAGCATTTGGTCTCCTGAGGCTTGCGCCTTCCCACATTGGCGAATGAGCTCGAGAGTTTCTGAAGACAGGCGTCCTTTTGTGTCTTTCTCTCTCTCGGCATTCTTCGCACAATCATGGAGGTGCTGAACCAGTCGGTTGTATTCTTCATCGATGTCGTCAATGATAGTATCTTCCCATGTTGCTGCAATGGTGCCAAAGAGTTCCCAGTTGGTGGTCGTTCTGGGGTTCTCTTCTTAAACTTTGCAGCCTTTTCTCCCCGTTGCGGGAGAGTAGAATTTTGCATGAAGGAGACGGTGGTCCGATCCTGTTTGGAATTTGGGGGCGACAGCTACATCGGTCAGACAAAACCGTCGATTGAAGATGATGTGGTCAATTTCATTGTGGAACTCTGTCCCCAGGAGATTCCCATGTCCAACGTTTCGCTTCAGCTTTCTGGAACTGTGAGTTCCCATGAATGGTCTTGGTGGACATGATGAACTCAGATAGTCTCTCACCCTGTTCGTTCCATTCTAGGCCATGGGTCCCGATGTGGAGTTCTTCAGCCGATCTTCTTGGTCCTATCTTGGCATTAAAATCACCAACTATAATCTTGTAGAAGGTGTGATCTTTTTTTTATAGAACTCCTCCAATTCCATGTAGAATTTCTCAATTTCATCTTCTTTGTATGTGGATGTTGGTGCGTAGACAATGAAGATAGAAATTGCTGGCAGTGGGCCACATCTCTTCAAGTGTAATTGTCCTATTCCGTTTGTTAGGCATTCAAATGAATCAATGTTTACCGGCCATGTTTGTGTTGACAAGGACACCAACGCCACCAATGCCTCTTTCATAGCATGTTCCAAGGAACAATTCTTCTCTGGTGTCAAATACAGCATGATGCAACTGACGCCTCCTCCTCTCAGTCAGACCAATGATGTCATACTTGATCTTTTGCGCTTGCAGCATCAGATCCTCAATATATGCTTCCGATGCCAGAGTCGCGTGCATTGAAAGTACAGACAGTCATTTTAGTCCTTCTTCTTTTTGGCATCCTAGGATGGCCATGAAATTTTATCAGGCACTGCTTGTTTGCCTTTCTTACTGCTGCCATATTAAGGGCTCTTTCAGGGGTCAGGAAAAGAAACATTTCTGTTACTGGATTTGGCATATCGAACACACATCGGACTGCTTGCCAGGCTCTGCCATGCGGGTGCTATATTATCATTACTTTGTGGGGGCTCTCTCAGAGGGTGGGTAGAATATTTATGGTAATTTGGAGGTAAATCACGCTGGCCGAGCACAACGGGGAAAGCTGGTTTCTGCTCTGCTGGGTGTACCTGTGTCTTAGGCTCAAGCATTCCTGGGCTTGAAATACTCTCCTCTGAAGGGCAGGTCTCTGCGTGGTGGGTCCCTTGTAGGCTGGGTTTCTGACAAGCCAGGCTGGAGACTGGATTAATCTGTGGGCTGGAGATTGGATTAATCTGTTGGGTGGTAGTAGGTGCCACACCCTACTACAGGCATAAACAAAGGAGTATGCCAAGGACTAATCCCTTCTTCTGAGATTATCTCTCATGTAAATCACTGGAGAGACAGGAGGGGGGCTGGTATAAGGTAATACATCTTAATTTCATGGGTTTCATATAATCCAAAAGGTACCCATAAGGTCCTTCTTATTTATTATCTGTACCAGGGTGATTCTGAGTATCTTGATCTCCATATACTGAAAGGGTCACACTTGCCTGCTTGAGGGCAAACTAGTATGATCCTTCCTATAATCTTAAACGATATTCATCTCAACATAGCCAGGGTGGCAGTCTCCTGGTAAATTCTAACAGTACCAGGATGGGTCCAGTGGGTATAAAGAGGAACTATGCTCAATCTAGATAACATAGAAGTCTCAGTAGATATATAATAAGTCAGAAGTTACTCACTCAGAGTCAAGGTGACTTCTGTAACTGCCACACCCTCCATCAGTGTTTTCATAGAAGAGAGATCTCATTAGTATGAACCCTGACTTAAGAACATGTAAATAGCTTAAGCTGTCAGGGGATCAAACAGCAAAGTTCCCAAGCTAGCTAGGCCTGTCATCCACCAATCCACCTTTGATTTTCATCCCAAATTTACTCTTTGAGTGTAGAATATTGAATATTATTCAAATTAATATATTTTGTTTTATTCCATTTAATGTATTATAGAATGTTATATATTTGAGCTTTAAATTTGCTGTTAACTTTTATTTAAAACATATTCAGTAGTTTCCTTGTGGCAATACTAACACAGTTCCATAATTCTTGGAAAATGCTGGTCAGTGAAAAATTATTTAAACTTTAAGTAGGCTGTTACTTAGAATATTCAATATCTTGATGAATATAAGTACACTGTTGGTATAACAATAGCATGATTTTTTTTCTAAAAATTGCTGAAGAATTTTCCAAGTATACTGTTAAACCGAATGGTTGGACAATGTTACCTTATATTAAAAAAACGGACTCATTCGTCCTCATGAGAGAAATTTACATATACAACCTTTCAAATTTGGCAGAATTCAGACACCTATAATATAGGTGTCTGAATAAAATAAAATTTTTTTATTTTATTGAGAAATCTGGCTGTATTTCTATGTAACAGGTATGCTTCACACTGAGAAGCGTGTATAGAGTATTTATCTCTTTATAAATGGATATATTGAAAACCTAAACCCCCCAGCTGTTTCTAAAAATGTGTTGTTTTAAGGTAGATTAGTCTTTGTTATTAGAGCTGTCATGAATAGGACAATAGGTCAATGAAAATAAAACGGACAGTTTCTAATACTCTCTTGCAATCTTACAGTTGAGGATAAAACAGGAAGTCTTGAACCCGGAAGACCCTCACTAAAACCCATCCAACAGGGTTCGTTGAGGTCAGTTTCCAAAACTGTATACAAAAGACCTAATAAAGCAAACAAGTTATAACATATTAAACAAACATTAAATATGACTTAATTCAAGTTCATTTTAAAGACATTGCTGTATCTTACTAACAGTAGACATGGAGACAAGGGGATTCTATTTTGGTTTCAAGAATAAAATATTTTGTGCCAAGCTAACTTTAGAGAAAAAGAAAAAGCATGACCCAAGAGATAACATAATATGGTTAGGATCAAAACCAAACATTGTCTAGAAGAAGTGAGCATGCTGTTTTATATGGTCTTTTGCTACTTCTGCTCACTGTAAAATGTTATTTAAGTGAATATCAAGCTGCGATTAGAGTCATAAAATGTTTTACCTATAGGTATATCATTGTTACACATTTTCTTGGCAGGATCATTTCTTCCCCAAGCATTTATGATAAGTGTGACTTCTCACTTTTGAAATTGTAAAACTGAATATGTTATATTTTACAGATAGAGTAATAAATATTATATTTCTTACTGCCATATTTTTAAAGAAAATACATTGAAAAAACACATTAATTTAATTTTAGCTTTATAAAACTTCTCATTTCTGTTTTAATCAAATAAATAACATTTTCCATAAGCTATGCAATAAATATTCTAGTGTGACATATATCACTCAAATCTCATTAAAATTTAAGACTTGTTTTGTGAATAATCTTGAAATTAATATAAAACCTAATGTTTTGAATCCATAATTTCTCCATAGTCTTATATAAAGTATGGTTGTTAAAAATTTATTGTTATAAGTTCATTCTATAATCATTTCATATCATTGATATAAATGTGATTTTTGAAGTCTATGAGCTTTCTGAACTTCAATGAATATATTTCAATATATATATATATACCTTAAGTTTTCTACTTTTGTTCTTATGATATAAAGTTTTTAATATTTACAAATATTAGATATTATTTCTGATAGAAAATCATTATATATTATTTCAGCCTTCATTTTAGTAGTTGGTTTTCATAAAGTCAGTGATTAAAATAGTCATCAATATTTTTGACAATGCATATAATTTTATCGAATACTTACTTTATTTTTGAACAGGGCAAATTTCTCTTAATGGCCCGTTTTATCTACATCTATCATAACAATGTTTCTAATACAATGACTATCCTATCAACATTAAAAAATTTTTTTTATTATACCACAGTGAAACATACACTTACAAAGGTGTTCATAATTGGTTCTTGGTAATACAGTGTTCCACACCCATCCCTCCACCAGTGCCCCATCCCCACTCCAGTATACCCACAACCCCTCTCATCCACTCCCAACCCCAGGCTGCCTCAGTAGCAGGTACCCCCTTTTCTCTCTTTCTCTCTCAGTCTCTCTGTCTCTGCATCTCTTTCCCTCTTCTTTTATACATTGTGGCTAGCCCTGCAGACATTTAGGGTTTATCATGTAAGTCTCTTTGTGCATATTTAATATTGAGCTCCAGTCTGACATTACCATTTCCCACACTCAGTTAAACACTGGTATATATTTATATCCCATTAATGAATGCAGTCATTCTATATCTGTCCTTTTCCTTTTTGACTAATTTCACTCAGCATGATAGCCACATTTTTAAGAGAAATTGAATTTAAGTTTATAGATGTTAAATTTAGAAGTTATTGAATCAATATATATATGTATATATGAGTGTCTATGTATTATTACAAGGGAAATTAGTAGGCAGCTTTTACATTTATGATATTATCAATGTTTTAAAAAGCTGATGAACTCCTTAATATATATTTTGCAACTGGAAAAATGAAGAAGCGCTTTATAACAGTGGAATCTATTATACATGCATCAAAGTGACATTACCACCTGCACTTCAATCACCACCATCATCAATATAACTTTGGTCACCACTAATAACCAACCAGGGTAAAGCTTTTCAAATAATCAAGAAACAATTGATCGGTGTCTTTACTGAAAGATTGCAGTATTTTATTAGAAATTAATATACTACATTTTCATTTTGGCAGGAAACGAAACATATTTTGACAGAAAGCAAAATTATTACTCTCAAATTTCACAGGAAAATTATTATTTTTGCCTTAATGCAAAAGTATTTTTTTGTGAGAACATTTTAGGAATGAGAACATTTTAGGAATGCTTGGTCATCTGTACTTTTCATTTTTAGGAAAAATAAGACTATGGAGAAGAAATGTTAGAAAAAATATTATTTGCTATTAAATTCAAGCTAACTGAAGTAGTCAATTTTAGGAGCACATTTATTTACATAAGTCCATATAATTGAAATGGTTAACACCATTTGTCTTTAAATGTGTCTTCTTGATTAATCATAATCTGACATTTCAATTAAAAATTATGGTATCAAATAGTTCTTCTCATAAATAAAAATCACTTCCTTTTATATTTTTTCATTTTTATCATTTTTAAACATTGTATTATACCACCTTGAGATATACAATTACAAAGATGTTCATAAGATGTTCATATTTGGGTTTCAGTCATACAGTGTTCCAACACCCATCCCTCCACCAGTGCCCATTTCCCACCACCAATGTCCCTGATTCCCTACCCCCACCCTAGCCTGCATCTATGGCAGGTTGTTTACTTCTTTATCTTTCTTTCTCTCTCTTTTTTCCTTCCCTTCCACATTTTGGATTACAATCCATCCATTAAGAGGTGTCATGTGTATCTTTTTGCCTGTATTTAATGCCTAGTTCTAGGTTAGTATCAGCACTTTCGACAATTATTAGCACACTGTTCCATTCTCTGTCTTATCTAGCCTCTGACTCCCACAGGTTTGTGATACCTTTGACAAGACCTCCTATTCTATGTTCTATGTTTCACCTGACCGTTTGTGATACCTTTGACAAGACCTCTATTCTATGTTCTATGTTTCGCCTGACCTTGGATATTGGTACATAACTATATATATATATATGTATATATATATATATATACTTATGTCATGCAAATAAATGCAGTCATTCTATACTTTTATATTTTTACTAATATACTGCTTACTGAAACAATGCATGGATGAAAGCAAAAGATATAAATATATAACTAATATGATTCTAATCCTGCCCACAGAGAAATGTTCCAGAGTTGCATCTCTGAAAGTTCAAGACAACAACAAATGGTCCCAGATGGAGCCAGGCTGAGGACTCTGGTGCCTTCTCAGAAAGGCCGTTAACATATTCCCCTTTCTGTCTGAAGAACAGCAGCCTGCAGCCTCACCCCACATCCTCCAACACAGAATGTTCCCAGCCTCATAACCAACCTCATCAAAGACACCAAATTGTCATATACCTATGGATACTATGCTCCTGCATATGCGGTTGCTTATGAATGTGCATTTGTGTGAGACCTCAAAATGTCATAGTACTATCAGCATGATAGAATCATAGCAAATCTGAATAGAAGGTTGCATAGAAGACCACCAAACTCAGAGGCCTAAACAGTAACAGAGAACTAGCACTTACCAGTACTAGAGATCCTCAGACAATGACTATAGTAGCATCGTTGTGAGATATAACAGTTATCCAATTGTCTCATTCCATTTGCCTTTGCTTTACAACAAACTATATGAGGTTAATTTATTTATGCCTGCAGGTGGGTAGGCTGGGCTGATGTTGAGGAACCAACCACATTGGTGGATTGAGGAGCACATTGGCAGTGAGATTGGTCTGGAGTATTTAATGTTTGAAAGAACCGTATAGTGCAACACTTGGAAAATCACAGTAGTATAATATTTGAGGAAATAATATGATAATTTAACTTACAACTTGATTGTAACTCCATTATCATCCTTGGTATATCCTTTCCAATGTTTTACATTTCAGACATGCTTGATGGCTTAGATTGCTGGTGATTGATTCTAATACTGCAAATAGCAGTGTGCCCATGAGTGACGTGGCTCTGCGGGCGTTTTTCTCTACTCCCAATAGATGCATAGAATTGTGATGACCTTGGTGAAGAATAATGGCATTTCGTGAAGCTGTGTTCTTATGAGTAAGTCTGGACTGATGTTTGTTTTATTTGTGTGTGTATGTGTGTGTCCTGTGTGCGTGTCTGTGTGTGGTTGTGTTTATGTAGGCAGGAGGGGCAGGTTGGAAGCTTCAGGATTAAAATAGTTACTCGGTGTTCCTGAGGCCGCTGCTGGTGTTGCTTGAATGACTGACCAGAGAATCGATGCTAGAGTGCAAAGATGTGCTTCTGTTCGGTAAATGCACCTGAGTCAGTACAGAATTGTCTGCTCCCTCTGGGATCACAGCTGCTGGCTTGTGAGCCCTCTAGGACTACATTGTGTGGTGCTAAGGCAGCCAGGCAGGGTCACATGCCTAGTAAGGAGTGACTGTCACTTCTTTCATGAAGAATATTGACAAAAAAAATGGCAGTGTGGCTAAGAGATGAGCAGAGGGGGGGGGATTATATGTTACTATAATTGTTACTTAGAATTCAGAAACTCACGGATGCTAAATGTACACTGGAGGGAAAGGTAGATTTTATAATTGGACATTATTATGAGTATCGGTGGTGTCAGGTGACTTTGTGGTATTTTAGAATTAAAAAAATAGTGGAGCTGAGAAATTTCTCGATGACTAAGTGCCTGCGCTGCAAGCATGAATCTGTTACTTCAATTTCCAGTACTGCTGCGAGGACCAAGCACTATTTAAGCAGCTTAGCTCTGGTGCTTGTGGGTGCACCCTTGTGATGACCGGATGCATTGCTCCAGATCTGTGTAAGTGGCGCAGGGAGAAGCTTCAATCCCAACAGAACTCCCAGCCAAGAAAGAACATATGTAAAAATACTGGGGTTAAAGTGCAGTCCCTGGTGCCGGAAAGGCAGCACAGTAGGTAGGACGTTTGCCTAGCATGCAGCAGGCCTGGGTTCAATCACCAGCATTGCATATAGTCCTTGAGTAAAGCCAGGAGTAATACCTGAGTGCAGAACCAGAAATAAACCTTGAGCATTGCCGCGTCTGACCCAAAGAGCAAAAAAAAAGTGATCCCTTATATGATCATTGATGTGAAAACCATACATTGATTTATCTAATTAATTGATTAATTAATTAATTATAGCTATTAAGTAATAGTAATTAATAAATAGTCACTAAATGGCAGGTCTTCCCATTATCTCACTTTTTACAAAAATTACTGGCAATGTAATAGCACCACCAAGGAAATGATAAAATATCATGACTTGTGCTGAACATTCAGTTTTTTTTTTTTTTTTAAAATTACAAGATATACAATTAAAAGTTCATTTGGGTTTTGGCAAACAGTGTTGCAGCACCCCACCCGCCACCAGGCCCCATCTCCCACCCCACCAACATCCCCCGGTCCCCCCCCCCCCCAGCCCTGGGAACATTCAGTTTTGGAAGCAGCTGAAGTAATCAAAGATATAAGATAAAGTCACAAACTGAAAGTATTTACAACTTAACCGTGGTTGCAAACAAAAACATCACTCACGTCTTCATGGTAAAGAATTTCTCTCGGTGCCGGATCTTTATGGAGAAATCCTGACTCTTCCACCACCAGCAGACGTTCTGCACGACCAACGGTGACGTCAAAACTCTACTTTTTAAAGTCCTCATCACTGATTTTGAAGACAGTGCATGTCAAACTGTTTATATGAAGAATACTGTTGATAATGCTTAATTTCAAAGAATGTTGAAGCCCATGGGATTTTACGGGGCATGGTTAAGGAACGCATAATTTTCATCATCCCCACACTATAATGTGTAGCATAATTTCCATTTGAGAAAATTAATAACAACATATTTTGACATGATGATTATGGACATCTGTCTTTGTTTACATTCATCTCAGCTAAATGCAGAAAACGCCAAAGGAAAAATGTTGAGTGAAAATTATGCATCTTCCAGTTTTGCTTTCATTGCTTAGCACAAAGGATTAAAAAAAGAGAGAGTAATATGCTTCTTGTGTGGTAAAAGTTTAGCTAATGGGTGCATAAAATAAACAGGGCTGGAAGAAAATGTTTTATTGCTCTGTTCTAGACCATATGTATTTTTTTGCTCTTGTTATTGTTGTTTTTGCTGTTGTTATTTAAATGATGTTTAACTTGAAGTGTCTGGGACCTCACCAAAATTTGGATTTGTACCAACACAACTTTTTCTTAAAATACACTGCAATGTTGCTTATTCTCTTGCCAAGCAAAAGAAGGCACACATGTTTGAAGAGCCGCAGAGTAACTAGAAGACAAAAAAACAAGGGGGTCAACATTTTTTTTCATCAAAATATTCTTTGTTTTTGTGCCTTTAACTTACATAAAATCAGAAAGTATTTGAATAATAGTCTAATGAGAATAACCCCAAAAAAGGAACTAAGCTTCTTCAAATTAAATACTTATCATCCGTTCATGAGGCAGTCGGGAGGCATGGTGGGTTCTAGCCTTGGCCCACCACCCCGGCAGAACCTCACACAAGCCAGACGACCCCCCCACCCACCCATGGGTGCTGCCATTTTCCACATCCGGACTTCCCCTCTCTTCAGAACTCCACCCAGCCGACCAGCCCATCACAGCCCAGATCAGCGACACCCCACCCTGCAGCAATTTCTTCCTCAATCCAGCCCAGGTATGCGGTCCAGAGACTCTTAGACATGGGCAGAGCGGTTCCCTTGCTCTCCCTGCCCAGCCGTCATGAGGCAGTCGGGAGGCATGGTGGTTCTAGCCCCCACCACCCCCGGCAGAACCTCACAACAAGCCAGACGCCCCCCACCCACTCCATGGGGCTGCCATCCACATCCAGACTTCCCTTTCTTCAGACTCCACCCAGCCGACCAGCCCACACAGCCCGGCTCGACGGCCGGGCCGCACGGTTCATCAATAAATGCTTTATTTGGAGGTGTTTAAAGAATAATGCCTCCCTCGGCAAGCCTGGCAAGCTGCTCGTGTTGTATTTGACAGCCAAATGCCAGTAACATATATTAGGTCATTCCCATGACCTAATATAATGGTTTGAGGCTCTTTATGTTCCTATAGCAGCCGAGCCCTTGCTCTACTGGCATGAGACAGACTTGGAGATATTACTGGTGCTTGCTCTACGCAAATAGAGATTAACGGGAAGATCGGCGGTCGTGATCATTTTATACAACAATGTCAGCATTACTGAATGATTTTTATCACTATAATGAAACCCCAGCACTTATATTGTGTTTTCATTTGATATAGTTGCCCATTAGCTGTATCTTGAAGCAATTGTTTTGAAAATAAGATTGCAATTTATTGTTTCTTATTCCAGGTAAATCCAAAACCACAATTAATTTCATTTTCTTTATGTAAATACATTTTTATGTATACTAACCTTGGAGAGTCAACTAAATAAAATTCCAAATCTGTATCTTTTTAACTTTTAATTATTTATTAGCTACATTTTATTGAAATAATCCCTTTTTCCTGGGTTTAATAAATAATGACAAAATGCAGAGGAGAGATTTTTTTTGCTTCTCTATCCAATTTCCTTGATTTCATCAGAATAATTATGTTAACATCTTATAGTTATCCTAAATTAAATTTTTAAATTATTTAGAACTAGCCTAAATAGTTAGCCTAAATATAAGTACAGAATTGTCTCCATTTCAGAAATAATTTATTAGTGCCTTTCTGTGACAAATGAGATATGAGTTCTTTGAAATCACAGACATGCGTTTTCCCTAGATTTCATAGCCTGGATGCTGCAGATTTTAGTGAACCCAATTCTTGTCGAGATTTTTGTGTTTAATTTTGAATCTATGGTTAACAGTTGAGAATTGTCGATCAGCACTTAGTGTAGAACAGCAACGTCAGTCTCACCTAAGAGTGTTCTGAATGGATTAATAGGTCTAGGGTATGGACCTCCAGAAATGGAATCAGTCTAAATTTTAACAAGCTTTTCTTAGTGCACCTTTGAAGATCCTGAATCTTTACTAGGACTTGAGATATTGGATTTCTAAAAATATCTCCAATGATGCTACTGCTGCTGGCCCTCCACCAGCCTTCTGTAAAAAAAAAAAGTACCAGAAACCAAGGTTATCGTTCATTTATAAAAAAAAACGTTTTTACTTGTTCACTTTATCTCTTTTTTTTCCACTTTTCAAATATAAGTGTCTGTCATTTTTCAAATTGTATATTTTACAAGGTATCAGCATCCCCACACCATCAAGCATATTGAATAATGTTCCTTTCTTCCATTGTTTCCCCCATTTCACCTTAGCAATGACACTTGCAGTTTTGTACCCATCCTCCGTTTCTTCTTTGTTTTATTTATTTATTTATTTATTTTTTTTTTTTGGGTCACACCCGGCTATGCTCAGGGGTTACTCCTGGCTCTGCACTCAGGAATTACTCCTGGCGGTGCCTCGGGCGGACCATATGGGATGCCGGGGATCGAATGCAGGCTGGCACAGGCTGGCAGCGTTCAAGGCAAACGCCCTACCCGCTGGACCAACGCTCCGGCCCCAGATCCTCCATTTCTGAATTAGAATATTTAAGTTGTTTTCTCCAGGCAGTTCTGGGTCGCCCATAAGTAAATACAGCCTGAGTTACAAATTTTTGAAACCTGGTGCAAAATCCATACAGGTGAATTTTGTTTTTAAAAAACCAAGATATTAAGATATTGATCTGAAGGGGAAGTACAGAGGTTAAGGTAAATACTTTGAATGCAGCTAAACCTGGTTCTATCAGGGCACCTTGTGGTTCTACAGGCATCCATGGCAACACCCTGGAGGGCCCCATTGTCACTACATTAAAGTAGAGTCTGAACAGTGCAATGTCCGGGGCCCTAGCAATAAATCTTTTACTGATTTGGACATCTTTTTATTTATTTGGGCAATCTTTTACTCACAGGGAGAGCCCCGAGCCGCCTCAGATAGTTTGGGAGATTATACCCTTTCTGAAAACACATAACATTAAAAAATGCTAATTAGTAAAAAGATTCAGAAAAGTTAGCTATCTACACACTATGATCTAAAGCTCTATCAATGCTAATTTCTGACAATGGTTCTAAAGCAAGTGTATTCAACAAAATAGGGAGTGGAAGAATGGTAAATCATTAGCAATCCATTAGTTCTTCTGGACCTTGAACTCCAGGGTGACTGATGTCTGCTAATCCTTAAACTCTTGCTGTGATGGAATAGTTAAATTAAAGAAGCAAGGGCTCTTGAAGCCTCACCTCTGCTGACATCCATTCATTACACTGAAGTTCCCTGGACTACTGACATGCATTGAATATATATACATATATGTATATATATATTGTATATATGTATATATATACATATATATGTGTGTGTATATATATATATATATATATATATATATATATATATATATATATATGTCCTATTAACCATGGTAAGGTCGCACTTCAGGGGACTCTTTCTGTAAGCAGAGAAAGTCTTAGAATTCTGAAGTTAAGTTTTTTCAGGTTCCTCTCCCAAAATTCAAGCTTCAATAAATTCCAACACTTTCCCTGTCTTTGCTTCTTAGATGAAGCCTAAAGTCTACCTTAGTTTTGTAGGGACTCATTTTAAAATAATTCTTATTGTTACATAATGAATAACTTTTATTCAAGGTAAGAATTGTTATTATCACGTTTTCTAAGTTAAAATAACTGTTGCAATTTGACTCCTGATAACATAATTGTCCTCTGGGGTTCCCAACAGTATCAGGACAGAAATTCTCTTCTACATCTGAGGCCACCTGGGAATGGATGAAAACTCACGAGTCTGGCGCAGTTCCAAAAAAGGTTTTTAACAGTACAAAAGCTCTACACTGCAATCCAATATAATGAAAGAACTCGAGCTCTGGTCAGAACTTAGAACACACAAGAGATCCCAAGTCTCTATCCCCACCAAAGAGGATCCTACCACAAGAGTCCCGCTTAAGAGTCCTACCAGAAAGGACTCCTACCCAAAAGAGGGCGAGTGCCTCAAGTCAGTCCCCTTATATACACAAAAGTAATGCTAACTGTTGACAGGGGAGGGTCCTGTCAACAAAGATCCCTAAACAGCTTCTAGATAGTAGAAGAGTGTAGAATGATGGTGCCACACCCTATTACAGGTATAAAGGAAGGAGTATGCCAAGGACTAATCCCTTCTTCTGAGATTATCTCTTATGTTAAACAATGGAGGGAGAGAGAGAGAGAGAGGGTGCTGGTATAAAGTAATTCATCTTAATTTCATGGGTTTCATGTAATCTAGATGGTACCCACAAGGTCCTTCTTATTTATTATCTGCACCAGGGTGATTCTGAGTATTATGATCTCTGTATACTGAAAGGGTAACACTAGCCTGCGTGGGGGCAAACTGTATGATCCTTCTTATAATTTTAAATGATAGTCTCAATGTAGCCAGGGTGGTAGTCTCCTGGTAAATTCAAACTGTCCCACGCTGGGTGCAGTGGGTATAAAGAGGAGCTGTGCCCAATCTAGATAACATAGAAGTCTCAGTAGATGTATAATAAGCCAGAAGTTATTCAGAGTCAAGGTGACTTCTCTAATGCCACACTCTGTCAGTGTTTACACAGAAGAGAGATCTCCTTATAATGAACCTTGGCTTAAGAACATGTAAATAGATTAAGCTATGAGCAAAGCTCCCAAGCTAGTTAAGCCTGTCATCCAACAATAATAATATGCAAAAAAATATGTAGAGTTAAGAAAAAACTGACTAGCAATTAGGAATATATTTTTCACATTTCTACTGTAGATTGTGGTAAAATCTGCATAAATTGATATTTCAAAAAGCTTTCATCTCAAATGAATTATAGAATTTTACAAATAAAAACTTCAAAAGTCACACAAGTATCCTAAGCACATGTTTTTCCTGCATTGCAAAATGTAGCTGATTATAGCCAAACTACATAAATATGTACAGATTGAATAACAGTTCCGGTCACCTTAAATTATATAATCAATTGTAGAGTGTTTTACAGGACTCTTGGCCTTAGACGACTGCTGCAGCATCATCTGTGTCATGGGTCCTTCAATCGTTTCAAGAATAAAATACTGTGTAGTAAAGACAGAAAACAGAGTTAGAAAACAGACAAGCCACAATGTGTAAAAGAAGGAAGAGATTGAGCAAGAGTGAGAGAGAGAGAGAGAGATAAGAGATAAAGAACCTGCCATAGAGGTAGGCTAGGGGAGAGGAAGGGAATCGGAGACATTGGTGGTGGGAAATGGGCACTGGTGGAGGGATGGGTGCTGGACCACTGCATGACTGAAACCCAAACATGAACATCTTTGTAGTTGTATAGTTCATGGTGGTATAATAAAATACTTAAAAAAGGAAGAGTGAGAGAGAGAAAGAGAGAGAGACAGAGAGAGAGAGACAGAGAGAGAGAAGACACTGCCTGACAAAGAGGAAGACTGAGGAGGAAGGACACTGAAGACATTGGTGGTAAGAAATGTAACTTAATAGGTCTGAAACCCAATCATGAATAACTTTGTAATTGTCTCACAGTTATTAAATTTTAAAAAAATTAAATAATATTTTTTAAAAAGGAAACAGAAAAGTCTATTAGCAAGTAAAAGGGAAAGAAACTCTTTAGTTGGGAATGACCTTAGTATAGGACTAAGCATGTCTTGTGTTTTGGAGGTTTTATAGGAAAACTTTGAGTTACTTACCAAAGGAAATATTAGAGGATATCTATTTGCATTCCAGCGCTGCCTTATTGATTTAGGACCTATTTCCTCTGCTATGGTACTATTAATGCCTCTCATCCCCACTTAGACTGGTGGAGACTGGGTTTATTTAAGACCCTTTAGTTACAAGTTTTGCCATATGCCTAGTTATTGCCTCTTTGTCTCAGCCTTCTGTGAGTCCTAGGTGTGGTGCAGAATTTACGGTCTTGGGAAATCATAAACTTCCCTAGTCTCAAAAGGAGTCCAGGGATTTGTAGGAATGCTTTAAATGTAGGACAGGTACAGCTAAGAAAAACAGCTGGCATTATCTAGCAAGGATAAACTTAACCCTCCCATTTTGATAGAAACAAAAAGTTGCTAGTGCAGTCTAGAAATTAAAAGCAAGACTGGAAAAGTCTATTATTTCATCAACAGCATAGAAGATCAACTTCTGAGTAGTGATACCTTTTGTCTAAATTGTTTATAATGTAACCACTAAGTACCATTAGACATTTTCAAAAGTAATCCAAAATGCTTCCAAACAAAAAGTTACCTGAAAGAAAGTTCATTTTGAAACATAAAAGTGTTTCAAAGTGAAACTGTTAAAAGAGCGAGTTAGGCTCATGTATTTAGTCCAATTAAAGTGATATCACAAAAAAGTATTTTAAATAGTGTCTCAGATTTTCATTCTCAGTGGCTACATTTTTAGAAAATGATTTGAAATGTACCTCATTATAATCTTTAGATCATCAATCAAAAGGAAAAGAACATTAGAAAGAGAAAAATGTTGAAATTTAAGATCTGAGTTAAATGATTATTATTACATTTAATATTTTACAATCTTAATATGCATTCCATTATACAATAGAAATATGTAGATTTATGGAATACTCCAGCAGTATAAAGAATCACAAAATAAAAGTGACCCCACACACTAATAATAGCATATAACTACAATTTATTGCAGATATACAAGTAGCAAGAGAAAATAATGTTTAAAAGAGAACTAATTCAGAAATTTAGTATCAGATTTTAATATATAAGGAAAGCCTATGTATAATGTCAGCAAGTGATTAAATATTTTATCACTTATCACTTATCTGCCTGTTGCTCATCTATTTTCTCGAGCGGGCACCAGTAATGCCTCCATTTGTCCCTGTCATATGAAAGTATAGCCCAATGGCATCTGCTCACTCAGGAACACAAAGAGCCTCAAACTGTTCATTCAGGTTTTTTGACGAAGAAGCCTGACCATCTAGTAGGTGGGCAGTCACACATTCTTTGGATGTCCCATGAAATCCAGTGGGTAACAGGTCTAGTCCAAATTTTTTTAAATGTTTTAATTAAAATATTTTGATAATGAAAAATAATATTTGCATTGGTGGGAAGACTGTGTCATCCCTGTCTATAATTAGGGTTTATTACTGAGTTTGTTCTCAGGCATCAGTCCTGGAATGTTCTAGGAGACTATACCTGGTGCCAGGGATCAAATCTGTGTTGACTACATGCAAGATTGTTGTCTTAGTCTCTGTGCTCTCTCTGGCTTTCAAAAGTACCTCGGCTTCAGCTTATTGAATTTAACTGTTTAAAAATATAAATATGTCAGATGCTTTATTAGAATCCACATTTAAAACCAAGAGCCTGGTTTTATGTTTCTACAAACAAATCTATACTGGTTTTATATAGTTTACAAAATAAAATAACACTTCTTTATTATTTTATGTTTGTGTGGGGGGACAAATTCAGCCATGGTCTCTAAACAAGTTCTTATAATATATAATTAATGCATAAAAATAGAGTCATCAAATTTTATTCAGAAAGATATAATTGAGATGATATGTCACAATAGTTATATTGATTAATCTATATTCCACTAAAATCATATTTTTCTTTTTTTTTGGTCACACCCAGTGGTGATCAGATGTTACCCCTGATCAGATTCCTTCCTCTGCAATCAGGAATCTCTCCTGAAGTGGTCAGGGTACCAAAGGAATGTTGGGGATTGAACACTGGTCAGAAGTGCTCAAGGCAAGCACCTTACTTGTGATACCATCTCTTCAGCTCCTAAAGTGATATTTCTATGGTGATTATGGTCATTCAAGAAGGCAGCTTAATAGATGAATGACTGTCTATATATTTATGTTGATAGATATATTTATGATTAAATTTGTGATAAATCACATAATAGTAAAATTCATTTTTCATGATTATACAATATATACATCCAACTTACTATTCTTATATGCTGAAATTTGGGTAAAAGGTATGTACAAAAAGAAAGACTGTCCTCCCCATTTTCACTACCCACGTTCTGTGCTTGTAGGAATGCCTTTTGCCCTCTTCTCTTTTCATAAAATAAGCCCCTCTAAAAGCAGGTAAGTCTATGAATTACATTTGCTTTTTGAATATTTTATGAATTAAATAATCTAAAATTTATGTCATCTCAAACAGCTGAGAACTTTTAGGACTCACTCTTTTGCATTTTATTCCTTTGCTTATATCGAGATCTTTTTAGTTGTAATTTTTGAAATACAGTTACAAATTTAATGAAAATGAGGTATTTCAGGAGTTGAAATCAGTAGTATCTAGAAGACAAATTTTTTTTAAATGTTGAGGGATCCTAATGTGGAATAAATTTGAATATTTATGGAAGGTCAACTTGGTTGATGAATTATGAAAAAATGGCAGAATGGAGCAGAATGTGCTATATAACAAAGATAGAACGGGATGACTTTGTTATTATTATGATATATTTTCACTTTAATATAGAGTGCCAAATCTATGATGAAATGCATTTATACTGCATTAACACTTTTGCAAACAACGTCTCATTCTTAAAAATAAAACACACAAACTATATCTATTTGAAGTCATTGGAATTTAAGGAAATGTGGAAACATTTTAGAACAATGTAAAGACAAAATAAAGTAGTATAGGTCTGGTTCTCATTCAAGGCATACAATGGATAAAACTCCAACTGAAAACTTAACATATTCATGGCCTTTGAAATAAGACAATTAGAGAACTGAAAATTGAGATTCAATTGAAAATTGAAAGTTTCAGAATTGTATTTCTGAAATTATTAAAGTTAGGAAGCCAGAATTCTCTCTCTTCTCTCTCTCTTTATGTCACTTGTATCACTTGTCTTCCCATAGATCATCAATTTGCTCGAGTGGGCACCAGTAACAACTCCATATGTCCTGTTGCATGCTAGTGTAGCCCGAGGGCATCTGCTCGCTCCAGGAACATGAAGAGCCTCAAACCATTCCTTCAGGTCATGGGAATGAGGTCTATAATTTTTACTGATTTTTTGGCATATCAAATCAAATGCAACATGGGTAGCTTCCCAGGGTCTGCCGTGTGGGTGGGATACGATAGATAGATAGATAGATAGATAGATAGATAGATAGATAGATAGATAGATAAAGATAGATAGAAAGATAAAAGAAGATAAAAAAAAAAAAGAAAAAAAAGAAGAAAAAAGACAACAGAAACAGATAACAAAAAATAACAAAGATAAAGATAGATAATAGATAGATAGATAGATAGATAGATAGATAGATAGATAGATAGATAGATAGATATATAGATAGATAGATAGATAGATAGATAGATAGATAGATAGATAGAAATAAAGTTAAAATAATATTATATAATTAATATATGGTATTTACTAATTAATGACATATATACACCATATGTATATGATATATTACTGGTTATACCAGTAAATACCATATTGATCCTTAAAGTACAGATACACATATAGGAGACCAAGTATCTCAATGAAACACTCAGCAGAATGAGAGCGTCAGGGAGAAGATGGACACCATCATTATCTCTCTAATTATTCCTGCATTTCCTCATATTTTCTCTCACACATTCTTTATGTTTGTTGACATTAATAGCTCTGAATCTTAGGGGGGCTGGGACCATAATCTGATCTTCATTCTGGACTTAGCTGGTGAAAGACTATCAAAGGGAACCCCACACGCAGTAGGAAAGGCAATGGTTCAAGGCTACTATCAGGGCTGGGTGGTTCACAGTGTGGGTGCCCACCCAGGGACGCCAGATGTCTGGGAACGCGACAACCGGGGTCCCCATCTACCTCTGAAGCCGGTTGGGAATGGATGAAGACTCAGGAATCCGATGCAGTTTTAAAATGCTTTACTTATCACAGGTTCAGGCATACAAATCAGCAATAGGAAAAACCCTGTGCTTAGGATTCCCGACTAGAACCCCAGCCAAGTGTAGGCCAAGATGGGGGCCACCACGTGTTAAGACCATGTAAAGATGAGACAAAGACAAGACTCCCAAGAAGGGTGCGATCCCAAAAATAGAGCCTAAAGAGGGAGAGAGAGAGAGAGAGAGAGAGAGAGAGAGAGAGAGAGAGAGAGAGAGAGAGAGAGAGAGGAAGCAGGCTGGTTTTATACCCCTGCAACTCAGACCTCCCACTATTATGGGAAGCAGGAAAGGTCAAACACCCTTAGGTAATTTCTCCCAGCACCTCACCTAGGCCCTATTATATGCTAATGTTTTGATCCAAGATCTGCCTGGAAATGCCTTATAGGGTAGAGAAGGGGGTTTCTGAGATGGCATGTCTCTGTACCAAAGACTAATACTAATGCCAGTTAAATATTTCTCCAAGCCTTCACAAGAGTCTTGTCTACTTCACGGTAGTTTTGTATTTTAGTTGCCTTTGAGTTATCAGGAGCCATGTTGCTTGCTTGGAGGCAAACAGCATTTCTCTCTGGTCTAATTACTTAGAGATCCAATGTAGCCAGGCAAATATGCTGGTAAGATCTAGCTAGTCCCACGATGATTGTGGTAGCATGAGAAAATATTTATACCAGCCAGTACAGAATACATGGTCAGATAAGACTGCCACATTTAGACTACCCCCCTATCTACAAAATGGCCTGTAGGAGGCAATCCAGGGCAGATGCAGAGGTTCTTAGAGGAGTCCTGCAACACACAGGATAGTTTAAGTGAGCATATGACTTACATTCTAACAGTCAAGTGTAAACTGGCAGAGGTCAAGTCATCTTCCTATTAGCACTGAGCATGCCTGAAAATTTTATCAGCTCATAACAAATTAGATATTTATTAGGTATGTATGATGGTCTCCTAAAAATCTAGCCTTCAGGGTCTCTACATACAAAGTGAAATCCAGTATGACATTGGACACATTCTATGGTCAAAGTTAGAAGAGCTCATGAGGAAGGTGCTTGTCAGTGACTCAATTAAAAGACACACAGCAATAAGTCCATGTTAAATCTATAATTTATTTTTATTTCATCAGATTTTACACCCCAACTTAAGATTCTAAAATTAAATAATAAAATTGTACATATTGGAATGCTTCCTAATTAGAACGCATTACTATATTCCAATAATCTATGAACTTGAAAAAATCATTGCATGTTGAAGCTAATGTAATAAAATAGATTTAACTGTTAGCTATATTAGATTAACTATAGTAATATAGTAAAGTAGAATTAGCTGTTAGATTTAACTGTAATATATTGTACAGGTATATATTTTCAGATAGTTTATTAGGATCTTACTAAAAAGAATAAACAATGTGTAATCTAGGAAGAGCTTCCAAAAGTTACTTCAAAAATTGTTTTCAATATTATTTTTGCAAGAAGGCAAACATGGTAGTGCACAGAGCCACGGTGCTGCTCTGAGCACTGCACTCACGGTCATTCTTGGCAGCACTCGGGGGACCATATGTGTACAAGGGTTGAATCCAGGTTGACCACATGTAAGACAAACAACTTACCTGCTATCAATCTCTTCTGATCCTGAGTCAAAAGTCTTATAAAGTAAAAAAAAATAGACTTTAAATAGTCATTCAACAATAATATCTTGAACTTTATAGTAAAAAAATTCAATTCAAATACAAGTTTAATTAAAAAGGAACAGTGGTGTGACATAGTTTATTATCAAGCCATCCCTCTGTTAAGTAGTGAAGAAAGGGTATGGAATGAGTGAAACCATCATTTACTCTTTATGTTCCTATCATATTTCAAGAAGGAGCTAGTTCTAAGCACTTTTTTTTCATTCAGAACCAGACTTCAAAAGGTATGAGTTCTTTTGTTGAGTCTACAGAGACACATACTCAATACTCTTATAGTCACAGGGAAATTTATGAGAAGTAGAAGAGCTTGTTCCAATTAGCTTTATTTTTTGGCAGTAACTAAGAAGGAAAATGAGAAACTGAAGGATTTAGGAAAAGAAAAATTAATCTTGACATCTATGAAATGTAATTAAAGTGCAAAGGAGGTATTGCCTGGTTACCTGACATAGACAAAGTGAAGGTGAAGAAAAATGGGGTGTATCAGGAAAATAACTCATTACCTAAAAATCCGTGGAATTAAATTATTCATAATTAAATTATTGATGTAGGTTGTGGTGACTTCCTATTTTCATAGTCTTTTTTTTTTGGCTTACACAATTTTGCTACAATCCCAAAAGTTTTTCTTTACTTGCAGCATAATAACTATATTTTATTCCTTAAAAATTCTGCTACATTCCCAATGTACTTTTTACTTACAGAATAATAAATCATGCTATAAGAAAAGCCTTAGAGCATATTCAACATGCAGTGGTCTAAAATATAAAAATAAATCAACAAAAGAATATAGTGAATATATTGTCACAGTGATGATATACATTTCTTCAAGGGTGATTAGGTAATTACCAAGACCCAAAAAGAGCCAATAAGCAGATTAGTGAAATTCTGCAGTAAATTGTAAAATCAATGTTTTGATTTGATTATATAAATGATAATAGTCAAAAGAATGTGAACCAGTGTGAGAAAAAAGATTTTTATATTTAGTTATACAGGAACAAATTAATAGCTATGATTCAGAGTGTGACATAAAATGATTTTCATCGTTTAAGGTTGTCTTTTGGGACAGATATATAACCAAATGGACTTCTGCACATTTGAGTTCAGTCATAACACTACCTGATTCCCGTGCAACACACCACAGAGTTGCTTCTGAGTGCCACAAGGTATGGCTAAAAATCTAACTAGAAACAAAATTAAGGTAGGTATTTTTGAACAAACTACCTTTGTTCCATAATTGTACCAAAGTTCAAGATTTTTTTTAAGCTGGAAAAATAGAAATGACAAGAGAAACCTGCCTACTTAAGGTTGGTCATAGATTATGGAGTCCTGTGTTCAGGGGCAAGGACGGGGCCTGTAGCTGAAATCAAAGTTGAAGAATTGTTAAAGGGAAACAAAACAGTAGGCAGATTTTTTTTTGCGTATTAAAACAATCCCGTTCTGTATTAGACTTTTATTTCCAGTGAAATAGGAATCAAACTCATAAGCTAAGAGTAAAATGGTGGTTTTTGCATGCTCTGAAAATGATAAGTGAAAATAAATCTAAGAAAAAATATATAAACATGCATATAATATAAAGACTGAGAGTATAAAATTCATCATTATAAATGTATATCAAAATAAGCATACATAAAGGAATGTGTCCATATGTTTTCCATATAGGGTGAAAGATTTATATGATGAATATGTCAAACAAATTGGGAATATCTGGTCACACGTTGTGGTGCTCAGGGTTTCTTCCTGCTTCTATACCTGGTCACTCTGTCTAGTGCTCAGAGGACCATAGGCAGTGCCTGAGCCTGAACTGGGGTAGAGCACTTGAAAGGCAACAATACACAACCACAACTATATCTCTTCATCCATGCATAATTTTCAAAATTAATTGCAAACTCTATCCTCTGCTATGTATGATGTAATGCAGGATAATTTTCATCATCAAAAATCTTCATGCTTGGAAAAAATCTGTAGCACTATGTAAGCATTCAGTATATATTGATCTAGCCCCTACCACTAGCTTAACTTATTATTTGATATATTTTCAAATTCATTGATTTTCCACAAATATTTTGACAAC
>JAJIBD010027799.1:0-76034 GCA_021461705.1 Cryptotis parvus
CCATTTCTCTATCTTTCTCTTTTCCTTCCTCTCCAGACTATGGATTACAGTACACTAATGCCAACCTAGAACTGAGCATTAAATAGAGGCAAGGATACACATGACAACCCTTTAATGTATGTTCTGTAAGAAACAGATTTTTTAAAAGGAGGTTTTAGTGAGACTCGGATACACAGAGCAGAGCTGCTACCGGCTTTCCCTGTGCTCAGCTGATCCTGAGGCGCCTGAGAGGGAAGGCGGGTTATACCCCCTGGCCTGCCATCCCTATAGAACCCTCACAAGAAGCCTGAGGAACCTCCACACTATGAGGGCAGTCATTTTCAACATCTGGTCTCCACAGCTCATCAGATCTCCACCCAAGAGAAAAGTCGATCTCTCCCCATTGCACGTGGCTGCAAAGCTGCCGCATGGTTTTCAGTATCATTTTACTTGTATCACTTGTTTTCCTGTTGTTCATCGATTTGCTCAAGTGGGTGCCAGTAACGTCTCCATTTGTTGGGAATGAGGTCCATTATTGTTACTGTTTATGGCATATCAAATACACCATGGGTAGCTTGCCAGGCTCTGTTGTGGCTCTGGGTTCATCCCAGGGGGCCCAGTCTTTTTCTATGTCAGACCATCAACCATCCAGGGCTCATGGGGGCAGAGCCCTGGGTGTAGACAAGCCTGTCTCCTGTCTGCCACCTACTGACGCAGCCGGGTACCACAGCCACACCTGCAACACCTCTTCAGTAAATGCATGAAATGAGAGCCTACTACTGAGAGTATACCACCTGCAAGGCAGAGCCTGGCAAGCTACTTGTGCTGTATTTGATATGCCAAAGATCAGTAACAATTATAGACCTCATTTCCATGACCTGAAGGAATGGTCTGAGGCTCTCCGTGTTCCTGGAGTGGAGCAGATGTCCTTGGGCTACACTAGCACTCAACAGGACATATGGAGATGTTACTGGTGCCGCTCAAGCAAATCGATAAACAACAAACGGGAAGATAAGTGATACAAAGTTTTAGTGCAGTTCAATTGAACTGCTCGAAGCATGAATTTCTAGGACTTTTAAAGAGATGCTTATTACCTCTTAGCAAAACAAAGCCCTAGAGTAGTCTCTTCTACTGAACCATGGGTTTTCCCAAATACATGATAGTTGTTCTAATTCCTAGAAACCTGAACATACTCTCATACTTGAGAATGAGAGAGTAGGTTTGCATTATTCATGTTTTATGTATATTTTTTTAATTAAGATGATCTTGGAGCTGGAGAGATATTGCAGTGAGTAGGGTGCTTGTCTCATATGCATCTGGCATGGTTTTGATCCTTGGCACCACATATGATCCCCCAGCTCTACTGGGAGTGACCCCTGAGTGCAGAGTCAAGAGAGTAACCCCCAGTGAAATACTGGGTGTGGTCATTAAAAACAAATAAACAAATCCCCTACCACCAAAAAGCTGAATAAACAAACCCCCAAAACCAAAAACCCTTTAAAATGATCTAATCTCATCCCCAGAAATTCTAGTTCGTGGGTTTAAAGGTAACTCAAAGGTGATGGAGAGTGCATCTTGCATTGTAAGGGCGCAAATTTGATGCCTATTACTGCTTGTGACCCACCCCCTCATCTCAGCACCATCAGGACAGCCCTGTTGGCTCCAGCACCACAGGGATCAAACCACCAGGATCACACTGGATCAATCATCTTGAGGAGTTATACCACAGTACTCCTGAGAACCACCAAGGAGTCCCCACCCCAAATTATAATTTACCCACTGTGTTTGACATTAGATTCAGGATTCTACGTTTCATAAATATAACCTTAGGTCAGAGTCTGTTGTCTTGGAAGCTACTTTCATAGAATTGTGAAACATAGAAGATCCACCAGGTCAGTAAGTGATAGAGGATATGTCGCTGATGTGGTGAAAGTGATTCCTAAAGATAAGAAAGAAATAAAAGTGAGGGGGGGGGGGGAGGAGGGGGATGGGGGGGATGGATGGGGAGGGCTAAAAATTTTTTTTTTTTTTTTTTTTTTTTTTAAAAAAAAATAAAAATTAAAGAATGAGTTATTTATTGTGTGGGGGGTTGGAGCCACACCCAGTATGCTTGGGAGTTACTTTGAGTTCTGTGCTTGATGGTGGTCATTACTAGTGGTGCCCAGGGGACCATGTGGAGCAAGTCTTTTTTAATTAGAAGGCTGACAGCTTTCCTGTAAGATTGAGTGTGCAGCTAGTGGGATTTCCCAAGTGCAAGCTAGTGAAGGGAGAGTGAAACAACTCACATTCCCGCTCTCCCACTCGAGATGCTTATGGAGCAGTGACTCTGTGTGCTCCCCCTGTTCACTTTCCTCATTGCTTCCAGTCCTTGTGATTAGGTTTTTATGACCAGAGCTCAATGCCAGAGGATGTAGATTAACCCAGGCTTTATCTAGCTGTAAAACTCATGGGCTGCTCTACAAATTCTGTAAGGTAGTCAAAAACTCATAATAGCCTCTGTCCACAGAGGTGAACAACTACTGGACAAAGAGACTAAATGACTTACTAAAAAGTCAAATTTAGATTTTCTCACTCTCCCCCTCCACCCATTTCCAATAGACAACCTCATCTATGAGTATCCTATCTGAGTTTCTATAGGATCCTATTGCACTTTGGACAAAACTTGAAGTTAGTAAAATGTGATTTTCATACAAATTTCCAGGACTCGGAATCATTTTTGTTTAAGCATGATATACTTATGAAGCAAAGAAAAACCACCAAAAAGTCTTAGCCATAAAACAAAGCAAAGGAAAAGCAAGTTCTGTTTCCGAGATGAGGTGGCGCCTGAAATAAACAGAGCCCAGTGTAGCTCCGGAAGTCATGCTCTGCTGCCCAAGAGATGCAACCGGAAGTTTCCTGCCAGTATTCAGAACACTGCAAGAACCAAGGATCACCAAAAGCAGCGTGGGTCAGGCTGCTGACTGGGAGCACCCTTCCCTGTTCATTCTGACAGGGCCTCGGGAACCACACCTTTGGTTTCTAGTTCCCAAGTAGCATGCCAACCATTGCACCGCATTTCCTGTCTTTCCAAAAAGACTTCTCTAAGATTTTGTATTTTCCAGGGCACCCAGACCCTGTCTGGCTTTCCATAAATATTCAGTAACAACAATAACACAGAAGTGACTGTTTATTCAGATGGAAATTAACATGGGTGAGATAACATTCTGGCTTTCTGCTTCCCAGCCCCTCACATTGTAGGTTTAAGCAATAAGATAGAGAATGGATTTAATATACATTGCGGAGCCAGATTGGTAGCACTTAGCTTGGGATAGATTCTTTATTGTTTTCCAAATGCTCCATATATATCAGCCTCTTTATTTAACCAAACATCTACCAAGTGTGTAGGACAGATCTATATCTTATTGTTTTTGTTGCTTTTTGGGTCACAGTGATGATGCTCAGGCTCTGCATTCAAGGATCACTCCTGCCAGGGCTTGCTTGGGAAGCAAGTGGGATGCTAGGGATTGAACCCAGTCCATGTGCAAGGCAAATGCCTTACCCACTGTACTATCACTCAGGTCCCAGAACAATAACTGTAACTTAATTAATTTGTCTAAGGCTATAATAACTGAGTTGGTCCAAATTTGAGCTTGGCTTTTGGCTCATTTTACATTTGTTACTCCATTAATGACACAATCTGAGTTAAATTGCGGACATCACAATCTGTGGGTATCACACTCAGTCCTGGAGTTGAAAAGTGGATATAATTTTAGAAGACTCTATTTTACAGTGTGGGCGCAGTGACCCAGACTCCCTGTGGTCTGATTCCAAAATCTGCCTCCTACCTGTCTGGGTCAAGTCATTTCATTTGACTTGAGACAAAGCAACGTGTGGTGAGCAGGGGCCCCAAGAGTAACTCATTGAAATCACCGGAGAAGACAGACCAAACAAAATACAACAAAAGTCACCTGTGGCAAGACATTTTCCTGTCTCTGCTTCTCGGCAGTCATGGTTTGATTCTTTCCCAGTGCAACTCTGCGCTCTCTGTGACACAGCCTTCTCCCTGGGGGTCATGCAACCCCAAGTGTACAGCTTTCCCATGAGGCAGGGAGCTTATTCCTTGGTTTACAATTCAGCAAACCGTGATCAGAGTTTCATCCTTCTGGCTGGATCCAAACTATGATCATGAATTTAAGGATAAGATGGTGCCTCAACTGGCCACTGTCCCAAAAGAACACAGGCCAGTAAACCTCTCTCTGCTGAGCTACTTGCCGGGAGGGAATCACTTCTATCACTTGTATCACCTGTCTTCCCATTGTTCATTGATTTGCTCGAGAGGGCACCAGTAACATATCCATATGTCCTGTCTCAAGCAAGTGTAGCCCGAGGGCATCTGCTTGCTTCAGAGACAGGGAAGAGCCTCAAACCATTCCTTCAGGTCATGGGAATGGGGTCCATAATTGTTACTGGTATTTGGCATATCAAATACAACATGGGTAGCTTGTCAGGCTCTGCTGTGTAGGTGGTATAATCTCAGTAGAAGGCTCTCATCTAGAGCATTTACTGATGAAACTTAAAGGGAAAGATCAGGTTTTCTCTTGGGTGGAGCTCTGAGTAACTTTGAAGTCTGGATGTTGAGAATGACTGACCTCATGATGTGTGGGTTGTTTTGGCTTCTTGCTAGGCTTACTGGGATGATGCTAGAACTTGCCTAGCTAGAACTTGCCTAGAACTGTATACAGTGTATAAATGTGAAAGATCCTGGGAAGGTCCTGATTCTAAAATCTAGTACTATCTAAGACTGTAGCCTAGTACTATCTAAGACTGTTGCCTCAACTCTGTCAGCAAGCCAGGAAGAGATGAAGACCCATCCACTCCAGACCCTGGCTGCGGCCGCCCCACGTGGAAGCATCCCGTGGAGCTGACCTCCCAGTAAAGGGGCTCTGTCAATCCCTGGCCGAGTCCGACATTGCTCCAAGGGTTCACTCACACATGCGGGGAGGGGCCACGCTGGCCAGACTTGAAGCGGGGATTTGGCTCCTCTGCCCTTTCCTCCACCTCCATGCCAGCTAACCCTGAAGAGAGAACCACGCCAGACCCACAGTTCCAGGGAAGGGAAGAGTGGTGAAAAGAGTGGGGAGGCCTTTGTTGGATAAAAAAGACAAGGCATTCTGAGATGACAAACATCACTAGTTGTGCTCTCTGGGCCCCTCAGCTGTAAAGTAGGAGCAATAATATTACCCTTTCTAGGTTCTTTGGTCTGGATTATTGCTACATGGAAAACTACCAAATCTGTTTATTTCCTACTGAGAGCCTCAGGGTGTTCTAGCCAATTTCCCGTTGCACAGAAAAATTTGCTATCTAAAGATAATACCCAAATCATTATCCTTCTCCTCAAACATGTTCCTTCTGAGAGTTTATGATGTCCCATCCACCCTCTGCTCCCCATGCCAGACTCACAAGGGCCATCATTAATGTCGTCATTCCCAATTCCATTTAGGTTGTTACTAAGAATTGTTCTTTCTACTTTCATCGTCTGTCCAGTTTTTCTGGTTCTTTGTTTTTGCATCGCCACAACCAGTCCTCCATTCCTGCTCTCACCTCTCTCTTGGATTGCTCTTGAGAACACCCCAGCTGAATTTGCCAAATCAATGAAAAAAAAAGGTTTTTCTAATGATTCTGTTCACAGGATTAGATATTGGAATGCAGTAAACTTACACTGCAGTGCTCAATACTCAAAACTCCTAAAACAGTGCTCACTAAAAATTTAACAATTTGCAAAAAAAAGTTTTTTCTAATGTTTCCTTTTCACAAGGTGTTGAAGTTTCTTCATGTTCTTAAATTCCTGCCAAAGCCTTAAAATCTCAATTCATGATTAATCTCAAAAGTGTTTTTGTCTGGCCTAAAATTAAGCTATAGGTAGGTACAGTTACCGGTGCCAGTGTTCCCTTGCTGAAGAAGCCTTGCAAGATGCCTGTACCACTGATCCAGACACCTGTTCCAGTGCTCGAGACTCTTGTTCCAGTGTTCCTGAGACCCGATCCGTGTTCCTGACAATTCAACGAGTTCCTGATCGCTACTCCCCAGAGACTCATACTCATATGATCACCACTATTGCTGTTCCAGAAGTAGCCCCACAGACTTTGTTCCAGACACCTGACTTTACATAAAATATGACAAATTGACTCTCACAAATTATGGACAGTACAAACTATAGTTCGTTATAATCAGACAGCTAGAAACACTTTGTCATGAACTTTGCTTTGGGTCCAAACACAAGTTAGGATCCTAAAGTAACATGTATTATCATTCTGTAATTGGAATTGTTTTTTCTTATCTTAATTTTCTATATGTTACTAAATATTTTGTACTTTTTCAATTTTTTATAGTAAACTAATCAGGGGGAGTTGTTGCAGGACACCTAAAAGCCTAGGCCTCTGCATCTGCCCTGGATTGCCTCCTGCAGGTCACTCGTAGATAGAGGGGTAGTCTGAATGTGGCAGTCTTATCTGACCATGTATTCTGTACTGGCTGGTATAAATATTCTCTCATGCTACCACAATCATCGTGGGACTAGCTAGATCTTACCAGCATATTTGCCTGGCCAAGTTGGATCTCTAAGTAATTAGACCAGAGAGAAATGCTGTTTGCCTCCAAACAAGCAAAAGCATGGCTCCCCTGATAACTCAAAGGCAACTAAAACACAAAACTACCGTGAAGTAGATGAGACTCTTGTGAAGGCTTGGAGAAATATTTAACTGGCATTAATATTAGTCTTTGGTACAGAGACATGCCATCTCAGAAACCCCTTCTCTACCCTATAAAGGCAATTCCAGGCAGATCTTGGCTTAAGACATTAGGTGAGGTGCTGGGAGAAATTACCTGAGGTCATTTGATCCTTCCTGCCAGGGGAAGTTACATTTAGCTTATAGCTTCTCCCAGCTCTGCTAGGAGGCTTTGAATTAGCTCTGGGCCCTTGTAAACAACCCGATGGTCTCCTGAAGTTGCTACATTTCTATAGAGCTATTTTCTTGTTTTCATCTCTAGATAGCCCAGCCCAGAATGGGCTGGGCTGGGGAGTTTGGGCAGATTTCTAGCTATAAAATAAGCTGCAAGAAAAAAAGCAGCTCTCTCCTCTTTTTTCCCCCTTTTGCCATTTAGGCTTCCCTTGGTGTTTTGCTTCTCCGTCCTCTCCATTCTCTGTTGGGCCTCAACAAGTGGTGACAGCCATCTTGGCCTACACCTGGCTGGGGCCTAGCTGGGAACCCAGAGTTCGGAGGTTTTCCCTGCTCTTGGATTGTATATTGGAACCTGTGATAGTAAAGCCCTTTTAAAACTGCATTGGATTCCTGAGTCTTCATCCATTCCTGCCGGCTTTGGAGGTAGAAGGGAACTTCGCTTCCTGGCACTGTCGGGGACCCTGGCAGCGCCCCCTGACAGGCAGGTGGATGTGGCTATCAAAGAGATTTGAGTAGAAGTCCTGGATAATCTTCTCCATTGCCTTTCTGGAAGACATGATAGATCCATCAGGGCGTTGGAGGGCAGTCATCTTGGTCTTATAATTGGCAAAGGACAGGCGGGCAGTGTGAATGCTTTTCCCGGCTTCTGCTGCATCTTCCAGTATTTCTGCTCTTCTGTCTTTGAGGTCTTCTTTTTTATCGCTTCTCTGCACCATTTAGCAAGGTTGGATGTTAGCATTTGGTCTCCTGAGGCTCGTGCCTTGCCATGTTGGCAAATGAGCTCAAGAGTTTCTGAAGACAAGTGTCCTTTTGTGTCTCTTTCTCTCTCGGCCTTCTTCGCACAATCATGGAGGTGCTGAACCAGTCGATTGTATTCTTCACCAATGTCGCCAATGATGGTATCTTCCCATGTTGCTGCAATGGTGCCAAAGAGTTCCCAGTTGGTGGTCGTTCTGGGGAGTTCTCTTTTTAAACTTTGCAGCCTTTTCTCCCCGTTGTGGGAAGTAGAATTTTGCACAAAGGAGACGGTGGTCTGATCCTATTTGGAATTTGGGGACGACAGCAACATCGGTTAGACAAAACCGTCGATTGAAGATGATGTGGTCAATTTCATTGTGGAACTGTCCACCAGGAGATTCCCATGTCCAACGTTTCGCTTCAGCTTTCTGGAACTGTGAGTTCCCATGAATGGTCTTGTTGGACATGATGAACTCAGATAGTGTCTCACCCTGTTCGTTCCATTCTAGGCCATGGGTCCCGATGTGGAGTTCTTCAGCCGATCTTCTCGGTCCTATCTTGGCATTAAAATCACCGACTATGATCTTGTAGAAGGTGTGATCTTTTTTATAGAACTCCTCCAATTCCATGTAGAATTTCTCAATTTCATCTTCTTTGTATGTGGATGTTGGTGTGTAGACAATGAAGATAGAAACTGCTGGCAGTGGGCCATATCTCTTTAAGTGTAATCGTCCTATCCGGTTTGTTAGGCATTCAAATGAATCAATGTTTACGGCCATATTCGTGTTGACAAGGACACCAATGCCACCGATGCCTCTTTTGTCGCATGTTCCAAGGAACAATTCTTCTCTGGTGTCAAATACAGCATGATGCAACTGACGCCCCTCCTTGTCTCAGTCAGACCAATGATGGCGTACTTGATCTTTTGTGCTTGCACCATCAGAACCTCAATATATGCTTCTGATGTCAGCATGCGTGCATTGAAACTACAGACAGTCATTTTAGTCCTTCTTCGTTTTGGCAGCCTAGGATGGCCATGAAATTTTATCAGGCACTGCTTGTTCGCCTTTCTTACTGCTGCCTTATTAAGGGCTCTTTTTGGGGTCAGGAAAATAAACATTTCTGTTACTGGATTTGGCATATCAAACCCGCATCGGACAGCTTGCCAGGCTCTGCCGTGCGGGTGCCATATTCTCATTACTTTTTTGGGGCTCTCTCAGAGGGGTGGGTAGAATATTCACGGTAATTTGGAGTAAATCAGCGTGACGCACTGCGGCCACACGCAACAGGGAAAGCTGGTTTCTGCTCTGCCGGGTGTATCTGTGTCTTAGGCTCAAGCATTCCTGGGCTTGGAATACTCTCCTCTGAAAGGCAGGTCTCTGCAGGGTGGGTCCTTGTTGGCTGGGTTTCTGACAAGCCGGGCTGGAGACTGGATTAATCTGCTGGGTGGAGATCTTAGGAGCTGCGGAGTGTGGATTGTGAAGATCGCTGCCAGCAAGGTGTGAGGGTTTCTCTGCGCCTCTTCTGAGGCTCCATCGGGATGGTGGACTCGGGTCGGGAAGTTGCCTCGTGGTCCATGGAATGCAGGGGGTTCAATGGGGAAAGCTGGTTTCTGCTCTGCCGGGTGTATCTGTGTCTTAGGCTTAGCTCACCCAAACACATTACGGCCGAGTACCACCAGGTCCCCGTATTTCACCGGCTCCTTATTGGGGAGCTGTGCTCCTCCTGGCCGGGCGAAAACATGGAGCCCCGCTCGACCACCGCCACCTCCACTGCGATCCCCTCCGAGTCCATGCCACTGCTACAATCCTATCCTGAGAAGGGTGACCGCGCCGGGAGAAGGGCACGGCTGCGAAGGGGGTGCGAGGTGGCCAGTCCCATGGCTGGTCCGGTCGTGACCGTGCAGCGGCCCCCCACGGGGCTCCAGAGAGCTCCACGAGCACCGTGACCCCCCAAGCTGGACTCTAGAATCTATTCTTTTTTAAATTATACCACTGTGATATATACAATTACAAAGATGTTCATAATTGGGTCTCAGTCATACAGTGTTCCAGCACCCATCCTCCACCAGTGCCCCATTCCCATCACCATTGTCCCCACATTCCCTCCCATCCCCCAGCCACTTTCTCCTTTCCTCTCTTTTTTCTCTCTCTCTCTGTCTCTCTGTTTCTCTCTCTCTTCTAGAATCTACTCTTGTGGGACTTTATCAGACACATCTACCATGAGGAAACACAATCATATATACCCTGAGATAAATCTACTTCGTCATTTAAAAACTGATTTGTGGCCCTCGGAGCAATATATAGCAGGTAGAGTGCTTACCTAGCACATAATCCACCCAGGTTTAATCCCTACAACTCCATATAGTTTTTGAGTAACCCCTGAATGTAGAGCCTGAGCCAGGATTAATCCCCAAATACCACCAGGTGTGGCCCAAATGCCAAATAAAACAATACAAAACAAAACAAAGCAAAACAAAGCTTGTCCCCCTCCAACCAGAAGTGTTTTGAGCTTAAGAGATTGTGCAAGATCTTGTTCAGGTGCTTGCTCACGCAGCCAACCCAACTTGGTTCATCCCTGACACTGCTTATGGTCCCCATAAGCACTACCAGGTGTGACCCAACCCCTTTGTTCCATCCTCCACAAAGTGATTAAAAATTGATTGTCAAGACATTAGAACTTTTCATGTCTGATTACCACTATTTGTAAGGAAATTCAATGAGCTTCATGTTTCTATGAAGTTTATTTTTCTTTTTATAGGTATTGTTTTCAGTGATGCTCTGTCTGGGGCTGGAAGCTGGACAGTGATTGTAGGTTTCCACTTCCTTAAAAGACTTTCTGAAAAATTATATGCATCACAAGTTTTATTTTTTATAACCTAAGTATAAAAAGTTTGTGGGGAGAGAAAGGCATTTGGGTTCGATCCCCGGCATCCCATATGATCCCCCAAGCACCACCAGAAGTAATTCCTGAACATGGCCGGGTGTGACCCCAAAAGAGCAAAATAAATAAATAAATAAATAAATAAATAAATAAATAGGTAGTAAATAAATAAATAAATAAATGAAGCAATAAAAAGTTTGGGGGTATAACCCTATACTTTTTCAAAAGCAAATTTTAGAAACTCTTTAAAAAGTAACACCCCAAATGAGATTCATTGCTTATTATTTCTTACAAGATTGAATTTCTTAATCAAGAAAGAAGTGAATGTGGTGAAAGGCACAGATGTTTTCTTAGAAAGAAAAAGAGACAAGACTATCCCTCTAAAAAAGAACAAATTCATATCTAAATTTATTTTGTATTTCTGATTGGTAAAGTATAAAGTGAAATCTTCACAAGATCCAGTTACAGCAAGTTTTTGGATACTTGCTTATCTCTAATTAATAGTGTTTTCATCCACACTTACAATGTGGTTTTATGACATAGTTTTGCAAATTGTGTCATGTCCTGGTAAAAATGAACTGATTTAATACAATGTTTTCCCCAGTGAATGTGAGGATAGTCCCAAAGACAGAATCCAGAGAGTTAGCTGATTTTATTGGGGATTTTTTTTTTCAATGGACCATCCAGAAACATGTCATCAGATTTCTTGCACTGATCTCTCTCTGGGAGATGGAAACCAACCACTTTCTGTGATTAATTTTGGCTCCAATTTTGTGTCTGTGAGAGGACAAAAGCACAGGGTGAGGTGTCAGTCTCTGCAGCCACCCTCTTCTCTGCTGCTCTCTCAGGACCAAACCAGACTAAGAAGGAAAGTTTGCATTTCAGGCTAATTCATTTTCCTCCCTGAGTTGCTGCTTGACTCAAATAGCTTCCTCCAACCAGGATTTGCACTTGTCACCTGAGTGTTGCCGGGTCAAACCTCTTGCATGGTTGACTGTGGGTGCCGGTTGCTGAGGCCCAGGTCTTCCTTTGCTCTCTCAGTGTACCCAGAAACCTTGAGAGACAGCAGTACCTGTGTCCTCCAGGCTGGGGAAATGTTTGGTACAGAAGGCACGCCTGGTGAGGAGCGCACTAAAATTCCTGGGCAATATGTCATCGTTTACGGCTCTGCAGCTGACCAGAGGCCAAGGAAGAGAAAGCTGAGATCTCAACTCCTTCCCAGTATAGGACTGTGGGCCTGCACTCTTGACCTGAGTCTCTACTTCTCTATTCAGTCTCTATAACTACTAGGAAGGGAAAAGTTCTGTTTCGACCCTCCGTTCACCCTGTTCCCCTGACCCCAAATCTAGATATTAAAATAGATTGAGCTTTCGAGTCATTTGCTTCATGTTTGCAGCCAAGGCATGTGGAGGTGTTCCCAAATGAGTCATAAGCTCAAGTCAGTTTTATTTTCATTTTCGAGATCTGGTTTGGGAATTTAATGTGGGAAATTAAGTGATTAAATTGTGCAATCAACTGTATTGCTATTTTTAAAAATTGCAATTTAAGTAACATGGTTGTAATTGTGTTAGTGTTTGAGTTTTGATGTACAGTTACTGAACCTCAAAGCTCCCAGGACTGTCCACCACTGTCCTTATGTCACCTCTGTCCGGCCTCTTCCTCCCCCACTTCCCATGCCTTCCCCGACTGCTTGTACATCCCAGTGTCGTAAACCAAGTCCCAGTCTTTGTCATCATATCTGATTTGAAAAAAGGAAAAAGAATGATGAAAAGAAAACCCCAGTTGGTACCTTGCAGTCAGACTAGAACATTCCTCAATATCTGTCAAGAACAGCACATTCTGTTGAGAACTCTGTTTCAATACAACCTTTGCATTCTTCTCATGCGTTCACTTCATTGCTGGATCTTTCTCATTAGAGTCACCTTAAAAATGTGAAAGAGTATCTGCCTTCTGGTAGTCTTTGCTGAGAGAATTCACCAAAGAATCCTTCCAAAGAAGACTGAAATGCCCCCTGACTGAGCCTGATGGTGTGGCTCTGGGCTGAACTGCCTTCTGCTCCACCAGGTCTTTGTAACCCCTGGAGGGACGGCTGGAGACCTAGGTAGTGCCTCCTTAGCTGGATGACACATTCCTTTGGCAGTGGGTGGGGGGTAGGCTAGGAGCATTCTTCCCCTCCTGGGCCATGTGTGCAGCTTGCCTGGTGCCAGGACTCTTAAGGGCTTTGCTTTCCAAGGCAGACTCATAACTCAGTTCTGCAGACCCTGGAGGAGCAGGAGGAGAAAGTCACACAAGGCTCAGAGGAAAAGCAGGACATTTAAGAAGGCCAGACCACTCTTCTTCTTGTCCTTTTATCTCATTCCAGAATTATAAATCTCTACTCCATCTTGGATTGCCTCATTCTGTACCAACATGTGGTAGAAACTGTGGGCCAAAGTACTCATTAAAGCCCAGAGCCCCTTGGGAAAAACATAGTCTCACGTCTCCCTCTAGTGTCTAGTTGCAGTAATCCACATGCAGCTGCCAGAAGAAAGGATGAATTTAGGAAACAGATGTGTGTATGTCACTTGTCACTTGTGTTCCCGTTGTTCATCGATTTGCTCGAGCGAGCACCAGTAACATCTCCATATGTCCCGACACATGCTAGTGTAGCCCAGGGGCATCCGCTCACCCAGGAACATGAAGAGCCTCAGACCATTTCTTCAGGTCATGGGAATGAGGTCTATAATTGTTACTGGTTTTTGGCATATCAAATACGACACGGGTAGCTTGCCAGGCTCTACCGTGTGGGTGGTATACTCTCAGTAGTAGGCTCTCATCTCATGCACTTACTGATAAAATGCAATAGGGAGACATTGGCTTTTCTCTTGGGTGGAGCTCTGATGAGCTATGGAGTCGGAATGCTGAAAATGGTGGTGTTCATGGTGTTCCTCTGGCTCCTTGCGAGGCTCTATTGGGATGGCGGGCCAGGACTAGAGCTTGCCTTCTCTCCCGGTGCCTCATGATCAGCTGAGCACAGGGAGAACCAGCAGCAGCTTTGCCCCGTGTGTCTGAGTGCGAGGTCCATTATTGTTACTGTTTGTGGCATACTGAATACACTACGGGTAGCTTGCCAGGCTCTGCCCTGGCTCTAGGCTAATCCCAGGGACCCAGTCTTTTCTATGTCAGACCATCAACCATCCAGGGCCCACAGGGAAGAGCCCTAGAGGTGTGGACAAGCCTGTCTCCTGTCTGCCACCTGCCAACGCAGCCGTCACTGCAGCCACACCTGCAACACCTTGAGGGCAAGTGGTGTGTGTGTGTATATATATATATATATATATATATACACACACAATTAATGTGTGTATACATATATAAAACATATTATATGGGCATATATATTTAATTTATTTAAAATTTTTATTAATTAACATTTGTTTATAACATTGTGGAGGTCTTAGGTGAACAGCACTGTATATCAACATCTATATTCATCTTCCAGTGTCTAATTTTCATATTTCATAAACCATAACTCCATACTTATGTTTTCTTATCCCCTTTTCCTTCTACTCAGTGCAAGTACCATACACTTTTACTTTAGTCTTTTAGTACTTACCCTTACAAATTTACCTGCAGAGACTATTTCCCCCTTTTTTTGTTTTTTGGGTCACACCCAGCTGCTCAGGGATTACTCCTGGCTCAGTGCTGAAGTTTGCTGGCTGCATTGCTTAGGGAACCATGTGGTGCTGGGGATTGAACTCAGGCTTTCGACAATCAAAACGTGCACTTAGGCTGTTGAACCATCTCTCTGACTTCCTTAGAAGCTAAATTTTTATAGTAAAAATGTTTTAAGATACCATCACTGTGAGTTGCAGTTTTACATAATCTTGTACATTACCTGCAATCCTGTTTCATTCCTAAAAATTTACCCAAATCAGCCACTTTATTTAACAGCCTAATGTGTGACCTCTACCCCTGTCCCTGCAAGTAGCAGGTAGCCGGTCGATTATAGCCACTTAATAAAGACTCTTACAAGGTAGATTGACATTCTGTCATTTGTAAATAAGGGCTGAGCAGGGTTTCATAGGAAATAGCCCCCATTCACTCTGACCTGAACCCAGAGGAAACTTGGCTGGCCTTCTCTAGGTGTTTTCTAAGGAGCCTCAACCAATGGACTTCTTAGGGATTTATCCCTAGGCTCTGTGGAGACTTTTCCCCTTCCCCAACCCCATCTCTGGGTCCTTGTCTCCCTCTTCCAAATGGGCAATGGAGTAAGGAGCTTCTGTTTCCTTCAGTTGACTGTTCTTCTGGACTTCCCAGCTCAGACACATGTGTCTGTAGGCTGTACTGGGGCAGCCACCCCCTTACTTTCTTCCTCATCATGGGATTGCCAGGCTGTTTCTTATTTTGTGTCCACTGGTTTTACTCTTTTCACACATGTAAATTAAACTGTAGTTCCCAGATGTTCATGGTTCTAATGTTCTTTCTCTCAACAAATCATCTCTATTGTCTACTAGAGCTAGTAATGCTCTCACCTGGAATATGTTGCATTTAACTAAACAAACTTTCTTAGGATACTTCTCTTTTGGACTGGACTCAGACACTACCTTTTAATTTTGTTTGATTTTAAGATGAACAGGCTGCAAGTCTGGCACTTTCAACAATTATTAAGACACTTGAACACCAACATTTTAAAAAAGAAAAGAAAAAGCTTTCCTCTGATGATCCTCAAAAAGTTAAACCTAATAAAATTACTATGTGTCCCAGCAATAGTACTCCTAAATATAGAGCAGGGGGACAATGCCTAAAAAGGAAGAACAGCTCACATGGTCAACCAAAGCTGGATAAGCAAAATGTAACATGCATGTCCCATGGAGCATTATTTGTCCAAAAACTGCAAAGGGATTCTTATACTTATTGATAGGGTCAAATGGAAACATTACTGGCCCCTGCTCGAGCAAATCGATGAATAATGGGATATCAAATGATCAAGTAATCAATATTTTAATTAGTTGAGATAACAAATTTCTATACCATCATGTGCTTCAGGGATACGATTTCATGCTTCTTCAACATTTATCTTCCCACTATAAAGTACCAGTACCCCTCTCCAATGCTCAGTGCATTCTTTCCCTCTCTTCCCTGTACATCTCTCTGTGGGCTGGAGTCATGGGCTTGTTTTCATTAGGTTTTGTCTGTTTCTTTGTTTTGTTTCTACATATCCCACACAATGATACATTATTTTCTGTCTTTCTCCTGGTTTATTTCACTCTAGTTCCACCGCTTCTTGGAAAGGAAAGATTTCTTTATATTTGAGAAGTATTCTGTTGTATATACATACAACAGATACATACAACAGTATTCTGTTGTATATACATACAACAATATATTCCATTTACTTATCTATTTGTTTGCATTGAGGATAGATTATATCCTAATCTGGGCTTCTGCAAACATCTTGTACTAAACATAGTTGTGCATATCATTTTTCCAATCAGTTTTTGTGTTATTCAGGCAGATGCCTGAGGGTGGGATTACTGGATAATATAGTAGATCCATTATTTTTTGTCCCCTTTTTGGGTAAACCTGGCACTACTCAGGGGTTAGTCCTGGCTCTGCACTCAGGAATTACTCCTGGAAGTGCTCAGGGGACCATATGGAATGCTGGGGATTGAACCTGGGTTGGCTACATGGAAGGCAAATGCCTTACCCACTGTGCTGTCACTCTGGCCCCCAGTAGATCCATTCTTAATAATTTGAGAGACATCCAGACTGTTTTCCGTAGAAGCTAACCCAATTTACAGTCTTGTACAGAGTTCCTGTTTTTCAACCTGCCCCTTCTCTATTTGCTATTTCGTTTCTTTTTCATAGGCCATACTTGTGTCACTTGTCATTTGTCTTCCTGTTGATCATTGATTTGCTCGAGCGGGCACCAGTAACATCTCCATTTGTCCTGTCACATGCTAGTGTAGCCTAAGGGCATCTGCTAGCTCAAGGAACATAAAGAGCCTCGAACCATTCCATCAGGTCATGGGAATGAGGTCTATTATTGTTACTGGTATTTGGCATATCAAATACAACATTTGTAGCTTTCCAGGCTCTGCCCTGTGGGTGGGATCATCTTGCAGTCACCTCTAATCTCGAGCATTTATTGATGAACTGTGTGGCCGAAAAGAGGCTGCATGAGCCGGGCTTGTGATCAGCTCTTCTGCTGGGTGGAGCTCTGATGAGAGGGGAGTCCGGATGCGGAAAATGGCAGTCCTCGTGGTGTGGGGGTCCTCTGGCTTCTTGCGAGGCTCTGCTGGGGTGGCGGGCCAGGGCTAGAACCTGCCTTCCCTCCTGGGTGCCTTGTGATCAGCTGGGCACAGGGGGAGATGGTAGCAGCTCTGCCCCATGTATTTGAGTCTCTGGATCAGTGTACCTGGGATAGGCTTGAAAAAGACTGCTGCAGGGTGGGTCTGTGACGAACTGGGGTGTGATCAGCTCTTCTGCTGGGTGAAGATCTGACAGGAGGGGAGTCCGGATGTGGAAAATGGCGGCCCTCATGGTGTAGGGGGTCCTCTGGTTTCTTGTGAGGCACTGCTGGGGTGGTGGGCCAGGGCTAGAACCCGCCTTCGCTCCTCGGCACCTGGTGATCAGCTGGGCATAGGAAGAGTCTGTAGTAGCTCTGCCCCATGTATGTGTAAAGTGATATTTTGTTGTCACTTTTATCTGCATTTCCCTCATCATCAGTGATAGTGAGCATTTCCCCATGTGCCTACTGGTAACTATATGTCATTTTCAGTAAAATGTAAAGAGTTCAGCTCTTCTCATAATTTTTTTGTATCATGTGAATTTTTGGCCAACTCAGGCTGGTTATCCAATGCAAGGGCTGAAGGATGATGATGGTCATACCCAACAGTACTCAGGAGCTCAGGGGCCACCAGATGTTCCAAATGTTCCAGGAATTATGTGGTGCTGGGAATGAAACCAGGTTAGGCTCGTGCAAGATAAATGCCTAAACATTTTTTACTATTACTCTGGCCTTCCTCTACTTATTTTTGGATGAAGTTATTAAGTTTGATCTGGGGTTTTGCATTGATTCAGATTATGCTAAGTAAGAATGGTCTTCTTTAACTTTATTCCAAAATGTAACCTTCCATAGTGTTTATTATACTTTTGAATAGATCATAAGAGCAAGCATAACATTCAATTTCCTTTCCTTTTTTAAAAAAGTTATGTTTTTTGTGACACACCCAGCTATATTCAGGGCTTATCCCTGACTTTGTGGATGTGGATCACTCCTGGTGGTACTCAGGGAACCATTTGGGGTGTCAGGAATTGAACTGGGTTGACTTCATGCAAGTCAAGCACCTTTAACCCTTTATATCTTGATTGATGTTGAGACTCTTTAAGGCTCATTTTAAATGTTGTTAAAAGCAAATCTAAGAAGATTGAAACATGTATTAAGATCCATTGTGGGCAAAATAATGGGGGTAAGCCCCAGTTGTGCTAGGAACTCAGAGGCCACGCCTGGTGATAGCTGGCCTGGTAGCATAGCTTGATGATCTGGTACTCAGGAAAACATAGGGCGGAATTTATTGAACTGAGGACTTTACACATGTCAGGTATGTGTTTCACCCCTTTGAACCATATTCCTGGCCCTCAATGACATGTTCTTAGTAATTCATCCTTTATGATAGCTCAAATAATGAGTATTCAGTTTTGATTTGATTTATTAATTTGATATGAGTATTTCCAATGAGAAATGTTTTATCATTGTACTGAAGAAATGAACCTGCATTGAATCTTGGCGGCTCTGCAACTGGGCCTGAGAACAGCTAGCTGGAACTGGAATTCCTGGAAAGGGGCAGTCACCAGCCGAGGAAAGGGTCTCATGATTTTTATTTTACTTCCCCCGCTTAATTTACCACACAGCCAGAGGGAACCAGTTTCTCATGTCATGGAGTCTGATGTGCTAAACTTCTTCCTGATTCAGAGGAGCAGGCCCTGGTGAGTTTTACCTTTTTTGGGTTGTTGTTGTTAGTAATTTACTACTTCCTTCTCCTGCAAGTCTAGTAAACCAAATAACAATGGCGTGGGAGGTGGGTGAGAAGGAATTGTTCTCATCTTTAAAATAAGAAACAGCATGCTTTGGCCTACAGTGGCGTTGACCAGCTACTGTAAACATCAGCAGTCCTGTCACAGACGGTGCTGGCCAAGGGCACCCCCACCCAGGGAAATGTGCGCACAGTGGAGACATACATGCTGAGCCTGGGGCAGCAACAATGGAGAATAGGACTTGAGGACTTTTCCCAGGTTTTATCTTTAGCAGGCATCAATGCAGTAAGTCAGCGACTAAGTTCTCCCAGAAAGAATCTGGCTTCCTCTGTTTGTATGGAATTTCCTCCAAGTGTGTGGCCAGAGAAACCCAAGTTTACAAAGAACAACAGTGGGGGGACAGGATTAATGTCACCTGTCTTTCCGTGTCTGTTCTCTGCTTGTCTGGGGGGGAATAACACACTTCAAACCACACAGAACATTTCTAAACAGCGTGAAAGCCACCATTTTTGATTCCTATTGATTATTCATTCCAAGGTCTACTTATGCATAAACCAAAACCGACCGGGAAAAGGTACACATTCCAACGGTGCCCTCAGAGCTCTGTTGCTGCCTCAGTGAAGAAATTGTGTGGGACACGGTTAAAAATCCGAGTTGCCAAGACATCAGTAATTACTATTGTTGGGTAAGCTGGGTACAGTTATGAGGCTTTTGGAGACTGACAAAAATGAGAAAAAAATAAGCTTGGATTCAGGAACTTTTTACTTGAAATAGTACTTGAGTTTTATGGAAATACAGTGCATGTGCATTCACAGCAGTTAATTTCAACAAGCTTCAGAGATCAGAGTCCGGTGGTTCTCACAGGGCACCTGAGAATTGCTTGGAGGTCTGTTAAGCCCAGATTGTGGGGCCCGCCTCTGGATTTTCTCAAGCAGCAGGTTCCAGATGAAGCCGGGAATCTGCATTTCTAGCAAATTATCAGCTGGTGATAGTGCTGTAGGTCTGGAGACCTCACTAGGAAGTTTACTTGAGCTTATTCTCATTTTGCAGCCAAGGCAACTGAGACCTAAAGAAGTAAGGTCTGTAAGTGTTGCATTAAACCTGATCCTGCTTAAGGGCAAACTCCTCCACTTGTGCACAAACTGTTATTGTTCTTTAAGAACATTGGTTTAAAATTGTCTTCTTTCCAGGTTTCTATACTTCCTGCTAGCAACTCTTTAGTTAATGTTGTTAGTCAGTATTAGTCAGTTTACAAGATATTTTGTGATAGGTTTTGCCTTTAAAAAGTTTCCTAAATGCAAAAAAAAAAATAGTTTCCTAGACTTATCTATTCAAGCTGCCGCCTAAGAACTATCTCAGAGGGACCAGCTATAGTCATGAATTTATTTCCTCTCGAGTTACTCTTGACCTCACTCTAATTAGGTTCTCTTACAGGATTGTTGTACTGAAAATTGGTATTTGGGCACCAGTGACACTCACATTGCCATTTACAATAGTGAGTCTCACTTGTCTAAGCACTAGCAGAGTGATCGCCGTTTCTAAGGGAACACCTCCTTTCCAATATCTCTACTCATGGGAACTCCCAAAGACCCAGTTCTTAGACGTTTTCTTTCCTACATTCACCCTCAAGGTATTCTCATCCTGAATTGTATAGAATGGTAATTCAAAAAATTTTTTCTAACCTGAACCTCTTAGAAACACTGTGCCCTCCCCAATTTTACCTCCAGGAAACCCTTGTTCTGCGTAACAGTCTGTGAGTGAAGACAAGTCGGACTGTTAAAGTGGTGATGCATGAAGTTGTGCGAAATGTTCTGAATTCAGAGAAGACTCTTAATTGTTTAGAAAAGTTTAAATTATTTTTAAAATTATTTTTAACTTTATGTAATGCTGTGATTTACAAAGTTGTTCATAGTATAGCTGTATCAAGTATTCAACATTCCAATACCCTTAGCAGGCACTAATTATATACCTCAGAATGGTCTTGCTAAAATTATGACCATTTTATTGAATTGGACCATCTGTGTTATTGCTTTCACTTACTGAACATGTTAAACATAGTGGGCTTTTCAATTATTTTTAGCAAAGTTATTAATGTTAATTTCTTACAGCTATTCAGTATTTAACCCCTAATCCACCACTATTGCAACTTCTGACCACAAGTATTCGCAGTTTTCCCAACCACTGCTTAAGCCTGTCCCCTAAGCAGACCCTCAATAATTTATTTTATATATATATATATATATATATATATAATAACTAACATGCTAAAATGATCAAGAAATGTTTTCTTAGAAAAAGTTAGTGAAGATTGTTCAAACTCGCCATGGAGCCATTCAGTCATTAAGCCCCTTTGTATAAGAAATTACCGATAGGTTCTCACAGAAAATAGGCATTGTGACTATATTTTGTTATCGGTTGCCTTATACTTACATCTATTAAATGTGATATGCTACTTGGTATATCAGTACATGAGAGTTTGCTATGTCACTCCAGGAATTCCAAGGATTGTAACTGGGTGATAAAGTTGCAGTTAAGTTTATAACTGGGTGGTGCCTTTGGGTCTTGGGCACTTCTGGAAAGAACAGAGAGATAGGGGGAGGGAAAGCCATCCCCGAATCCAGGAAAGCCTGAATATTTCATTGCAAAACCTGCACACCTGCGTTTTTCAGTAGATTAACTTCTGGGTGGAGCTTTTCAAACAATGGAGTCCAGCCTTGAATATGATGGCAGTTGTGGAGTGTGGATGTTCTCAGCAGCTGGAACTCTGTTGGCACTGGCCAGACCCAAACCTGTCCTCCTCCAAAGGGTCTCTGTAGTCAGTCTGGAGTAGGAACATCTCTCTGGAAAGTTTAAATTTTGTCAAAATAATAAAATGCAGAGAAAAAAATAGCATAAGAAGTTATTATCTGTCCTTGCTATTTGGAAAGTCAGCTTTAAATCAATGCATCAATTAAGAACTTTAAAATAAATAAAAGAACATACAATAAAAAATAATAAAATGCATCCTGTTGTATAGGAAATATATAGGTAAAAATTTATATGCTTATTTAATCCAGTACATAATGTAAAACTAATTATAATTGCCAAGAATTAATCTTTATTTTCTTGTAAAACAATTATGAAGGGTGGTTTGACCATCCTACCTTAGTTATTCACATGTCTAATATCATGTGACATGATTATCTTTTCTAGGTTGTGGCAATAATCATAGTATTTTCTAAATTTGAATTAACTGCCAACATTTCAGCCTGTGCTGTGAAATACCATCTAAGAGTTTCTCTAGTACTTTTTACTAAAGTAAAAAGTTTTTGGTAGGTACTATCATTTCAATCCTTTCTGTTCACTTGATCAATGAACACTTGACATCCCGTTATTCATCGATTTGCTCAAGCCGGTGTCAGTAACATTTCCATTTGACCCTATCATGTGCCAGTATAGCCCAATGGCATATGGTTGCTTCAGGAATATGAAGAGCATCAAACCGTTTGTTCGGGGTCTTGATGAAGAAGTCTGACCATCTTGTAGGGGGCGGTATGTGATCTTTCAATGTTCCGTGGGATCCAGTCTGTAATGGCTCTAATCCAGCGGTCATCTCCAAATTGCATTCATTACATGTCCAGCCCATCTGATTTTCAATGCCATGCAAATGAGACAGCATCCCTGACTCTGGATCATTGATGGAGGTCAGAACTCAGGTTTCCTTCTCTCACTTGAGTGAGATGTGATATTCCAAGCATAGCTCTTTCGATTCCTCTTTGGGAGACCCGAATAGCGTTCTCATCCTGCTTTCATAGGGTCCACGTCTCTGAGGCATATGTTAATGCAGGGAGAATGGTGGAGTTGAAGAGATGTGTCTGGAACTGGAAGTTCTTTCTCCTTTTAGCTATTTCTTCGATTCTCTTGAAGGCCTTCCATGATGCTCTCTTCCTCCTGCACAGCTCAGGTTTTAGGTCATTCATCATGTTGACTTCTCGACCTAGGTACACATAATTGCTGCATTCAGAGATGTTTGTTCCTTTGAGAGTGAATGGGGCCTCTGGAACTAGTTCATTTTTCATGGACGTAGTTTTGCTGAGATTCAGAGGTAGACCTATCTTTCCACATTCTCGGTCAAAGTCAGCCAGCATTTGTGCCGCTTGGCTAATGTTTGGTGTTATTAGAACGATGTCATCAGCAAAGCGGAGGTGGTGTAGTTGCCAACCGTCTATCTTCACTCCCATTCCTTCCCATTCTAATTGTTGCATGATGTTCTCGAGGGTGGCGCTGAAGAGTTTTGGTGAAATGGTATCACCCTGCCGAACCCCTCTTTTGACATCAATGATCACTTCCTCGTAGAATGGTGAGATCCTGGTGGTGAATCAGCAATACAGCTCACAAAGGATCTTGATGTATTGGGTTTGAAAACCCTATTTGGCTAGAGCTTTGATGAAGGGCTAGTTATCTACTAGCCCTCTTTCTTCCATCTCTTCTTTTAGGGCCAGTGGTAAGTTTCAGTCTTGTTGCTCTATCAAGAGTTGATAGAGCAGTGTTGAAGTCTCCAACTACAATTGTGTTGCTGTCAGTGTTTTCTTTGAAGTCTATTAGTCATTGTTTTAGGTATTTTGCTGGCCATTTGTTGGGTGCATTTATGTTTAGGAGTGTAATTTCTTCCTGATATATGTATCCCTTGATTATTAAGAAATGACCTTCACTGTCCCTTATGACCTTCTTCAGCCTGAAGTCTAGGTTGTCGGATACCAGTAGGTCCACCCCAGCCTTTTTGGAGGAGTTGTTTGAATGAAGAATTGTTTTCCAGCCTTTTACTTTGAGCCTGTCTTTACTCCGATTTTTCATATATGTTACTTGAAGGCAGCAGAATGTTGGGTTCAGTTTCTTGATCCATTTTGCCACTCTTTGTCTCTTACTTGGTGCATTAAGACCATTGACATAGAGAGAGATTTTTTCATGAGATTTGGTGCCATCTTTCTATATAAGTTTGTAGTTCTTTTGGGTTTTGTCTTGTCTTAGCCTTCCTGTTAAGGTTGGTTTTGAGTCTAAGAAGTTCCTGAGCTGTTGTTTATCCAAGAAGCTGTGTATCTCTCCCTCAAATCTGAGTGAGAGTTTAGCTGGGTAAAGAATTCTTGGTGAGGCATTCATTTCATTGAGTTTTTTCCACTATATCCCACCACTGCTTTCTAACTTGGAGGGTCTCTTCTGATAGGTCTGCTGAAAGGATGTTCCTTTGTATACAATTTCCTTCTTTGATCTCGCCTCTTGAAGAATTGTGTCTCTATAATGGCATCCATTATTTTGACTAGGATATGTCTTGGAGTCTTTCTATTGGGGTCTCTTCTTGCTGGTACCCTTCAGGCTTCTTGGATCTGATGCCTTTGTCCTTTAACTCTGGGAACTTTACAGCAAGGATGTCTTTAACTGTTCCTATTTCCTTGGGGCTGTATTCCCCTCTCTGTCTTACCCAACCTCTGACTCCATATATTTGCAGTAGATTCCACCTACTGACAGACCTCCTGGTCTATGATTCACCTGACCTTGGATATTGGTATCATACTATATATATTTATATTTATATCGTGCCAATAAACACAGTCATTCTCTATCTGTCTTTCCTTCTGGCTAATACCACTCAACATGCTCCTCTCCATGTCCATCCATTTATAGGAAAAATTTAAAAATTATATTTTTTTCTAACAGCTGCATAGTATTCCATTGTGTATATATACCAAAGTTTCTTCATCCAGTCATCAGTTCTCGGGCACTCTGGTTGTTTCCAGATTCAGGCTATTGTGAATAGTGCTGCTATGAAAATAAAAGTGCAGATGGTATTTCTGCTGTATGTTTTTGGCTTCCCAGGGTATATTCCAAGGAGTGGTATGGCTGGGTCAAAAGGGAGCTCAATTTGTAGTCTTTGGAGTAATGTCCATATTGTTACCCAAAAGGGCTGTACCAGGCGACATTCCCACCAACAATGGATGGAGTCCTTTCTCCCCACATCCACGCCAGCACTCGTTGTTCTTGTTCTTTTGGATGTGTATCAGTCTTTGTGGTGTAAGATGATATCTCATTATTGTTTTTATTTGCATCTTCCTGATGATTAATGATGAAGACCACACTTTCATATGCCTTTAGGCCGTTCAAATTTCTTTCTTGTAGATGTTTCTGTTCATTTCTTCTCCCCATATCTTGATGGAGTTGATTTTTTTTTCTTATAAAGTTCACTGTATCACTTGATCACTTGACATCCCATTATTCATCGATTTGCTCAAGCGGGCACCAGTAACATTTCCATTTGACCCTATCACGAGCCAAGTGTAGCCCAATGGCATCTGGTTACTTCAGGAATAAAAAGAGCCTCAAACCGTTCATTCAGGGTCTTGAGGAAGGAAGTCTGACCATCTTGTAGGTGGGTGGTCATGTGATCTTTTGACATCCCGTCGGATTCAGTTGGTAATGGCTCTAATCCAGCGATCGTCTCCAAATCACAGTACATGTCCAGCCCATCTGATTTTTGATGCCTTGGCAAACAAGACAGCATCCCTTAGTCTGGAACAGCGACGGAAGTCGGAACTCTGAATTCCTTCTTTCACTTGAGTGAGGCGTGATATTCCAAGCATAGCTCTTTCGATTCCTCTTTGGAAGACCCGAATAGCGTTCTCATCCTGCTTTCATAGGGCCCAGGTCTCTGAGGCATATGCTAATGCAGGGAGAATGGTGGTGTCGAAGAGATGTGCCCAGAGCCGGAGGTTCTTTGTCCTTTTACTATTTATTCGATGCTTTTGAAGGCATTCCATGCCGCTCTCTTCCTCCTGCACAGCTCAGGTTTTAGGTCATTCATCATGTTGACTTCTCGACCTAGGTACACATAATTGCTGCATTCAGAGATGTTTGTTCCATTGAGAGTGAATGGGGCCCTCTGGAACTAGTTCATATTTCATGAACATAGTTTTCCTGAGATTCAGAGGTATACCTATCTTTCCACATTCTCGGTCGAAGTCAGCCAGCATTTGTGCCGCTTGGCTAATGTTTGGTGTTATTAGAACGATGTCATCAACAAAGTGGAGGTGGTGTAGTTGCCGACCGTCTATCTTCACTCCTATTCCTTCCCATTTTAATAGTCTCATGATGTTCTCGAGGGTGGTGCTGAAGAGTTTTGGTGAAATGGTATCACCCTGTCAACTTCCCCCCTTTTGACATCAATGATCACTTCCTTGCAGAATGGTGAGATCCTGGTGGTGAATCTGTAATACAGCTCACAAAGGGTCTTGATGTACTGGGTTTGAATGCCCTGTTTGGCTAGGGCTTTGATGACTGCTTCAGTCTCCACAGAATCAAAGGCTCTCTTCAAATCAATGAACGTGAGATAGAGTGGCATCTTGAACTTCCTACAAACCTCGATAAGATTGGTCACCATATGGATATGGTCAATGGTGATGAATCCTTTTTGGAAGCCAGCTTGCTCACATGGTTGTCCTTCATCTCTTGTTCTGCCAATCTTGTTCAGGATAACTTGAGTGAACAGCTTGAAGAAGACAGACAACAGGCAGATGGGGCAATAGTTGCCAATGTTGTTGATGTCTCCCTTCTTGAACAGTAGAACTGTCCTGCTGGTTTTCCATTGGGAGGGCACATCTAATATAACATCTTTAAAATAGGGAGAATTCAGCAATGTAAAGTTCAGTGATAAGATGAGTGTTTTGAAATATGTATATTTTTATTATTTTTAACTAGAAATGCATGTGTGCTATTAAATTTCCTTTCAGGCACTCACCACAGTATTTAATATTGAAAATATTTAGTAAATTATCCAATCATATGCACAATGTATGGACATTTGTATGCATGGTTAGTTGTTAACACTTTGAGAGATACTGAAACCAATAACTATTTAATTAATAAATTTAAAATACCTTAATATTGTAAATATTTTAAATTTAAAATATGCCAGACCCACAGCTCCCTTGGCATGTGGCCGCGACATTCTTAGATAATACTGATTTTAGGATAAGGTTCTTCCCAGGATCTTTCACATTTATACACTGTATACAGTTCTAGGCAGGCTCTAACTGATGCCCATCATCCCAGTGAGCCTAGAGGGAAGCCAGAGCGACCCACACATCATGCGGTCAGTCATTCTCAACATTTAGACTCCATAGTTCCTCAGAGCTCCATCCAAGCAAAAACCTGATCTTTCCCCTGTAAGTTTCATCAGTAAATAATCGAGATGAGAGCCTTCTACTGATAGTATCCCACCAACGCAGAGCCTGGAAAGCTACCCGTGTTTTATTGGTTATGCCAAATTCTAGTAACAGTTATGGACCTCAATTCCATGACCTGAAGAATGGTTTGAGGCTCTTCCTATCACTGGAGCAAACAGATGCCCTTGAGCTACACTTGCTTGCAACAGGACGTATGGAGATGTTACTGGTGCCCGCCATGAGCAAATCTATGAACTACGGGAAGACAGTGATACAGTGATAAGTGATGTAAATGTATTTTATATATTTATATATGTAATTTAATATATACTATACATTTATATAAATTTATATTTATATATGTAATACTGTGCTATATTCCAGCCCCTGATGGAATACAGTATCCCCTGGTTTTCAGTAGTAGATAGAAATGGATCTTGAGACTGAGCATATAAAATGCACATCATCACTTATTATCAGAAAAATACATATGAAGTGCAATATCACCTGCCATCTGTGAAAATGGCTTCTATCACAAAGACTATAAATAGCAAGGATTGGTAAGAATGTTGAGAAAAAAGATCCTTGTCATTATTTGTGGAAATGGAAATTGAAACATTAATTTCAATTTCTTTAGAAATTAGCATGACTATTTCTCCAGCTACTAAAAATAAACTTACCATATGGGCAATAAATACACACATGGTTAAACATCAATAGAATATGTAAGACTAATATATTTATAAACAATGAACTAATTTAATATTTTTATTTATCTTTATGGCTTCCAAGGACATTTATTATCATTTTAAGTAGAGAGGGCATTGAAGCAGAGAATGGAAGATTGCTTATGGGGAATTATCAGGAAAATGCAACGTAATGAAAGGTCAGCAGATTAAATTTCTCCCTTTCCCCTTGAAAAGACATGGAAATATGTTCTTTCAAAAACACATCCTTAAGGGAGAAGATTGACAATTGCACAAGTTAAGAAAAAGTGATATGATCCATATTCTCATGGCAACACTATTACAAAGGTAATATATGAAAACAGGACAAGTGCTCAATGGCAGATGAGTGGATAAATATATTTCCTCAACAAGATAGGGGTGGAAGGAAATTTCCTCAAGATAGTAATAGCCATAAACCCACAGCCAGTATCATTCTCAGTTGTGAAAACCTAAAAGCATTCTCCCTGAGATAAAGTACAAAGGCAAAAATTGTTTTGAATAATAGTTTCCACTTTTATTCAATATAATATTATAAACACATTATAATTGTAATGTTTGCCACAGTAATCAGTAAATAAATCAAAGCTATCCAAATTGGAAAGGAAGTCACATTGTCACTGTTAACAGATGGCAAAATGATATGCATAGAAGCCCTAAGGAGTCCACAAAAAGCTCTAGAACAAGAAATCGATAGAGCCAAGTAACCATCTACAAAGTCAACATGTACAAATTTTGTGCGTTCTTGTATGCAAATTATAAGCTAGAAGAGAAAACAGAGTCTATCTGATTCAAAATAGTGTCCAAAATTCAAGTATCTAGGAATCAGCTTAACAAAAGAGGTGAGAGATCTATACCATTAAAACATAAGTCACTTAAAGAGATAGAAGATAACCCTAGAAAATGAAAAAAAATTTATGTAAAATATTCCATGTTCATGGATGGGAAGAATGGGTCAAGAAAATGACCATCCTACCTAAATGATACAGAGTCACTGAAATCCCCATACAAATTCAGATAACATTCTTAAAGGACACAGAATGGTCAATAATACTAAAGTTTTTATGAAATCATAAAACGCTCTCAATAACCAATGCCATACTGAGAAAAAAATTTTGGAGGTGTATCATTACTGAGCTTAAAACTATACTACAACATTATAATGACCGAGCAGCTTGGTCATTGGAATAAAGATAGACTCCCTGACTAATGGGTTACAATCAGGTACCCAATTATTAATCTCTTGATCTATGGACAACTAATTTTTTTGCAAAGTATCTGGGCACATGAGATGGAATAAAGATAGTCTCTTCAACAAATGATGCCAGGAAACTGAGTAACCATGGGTATGAAAATAAAGCTGAATTCACATTCACACCTTACACAAAATTCCATTCAAAGTGTATCAAAGGCCTTGATATGAGACCATAATCCATAAAACACACTGAGGAAAATACAGAGTGCTCTAGGATTCAGACCTCAATGGTTTTCAATGATATGGTTCTATTGGCAAAGGAAATGGAATAAAAATAATAAACAAAAGGAACATTAAATGAAAGAGCTTCTACATGACAAAAGAAATACATGTTTATGCTGAGATACCCAACTGAATGGGTGAAAATGTTTGCACTCAAGTCATCAGATAAAGGGTTGATATCCAATATATAAAGTACTTGTATCACTTTTCACTTATCTTCCCATTGTTCATCAATTTGCTTGAGCAGGTGCCAGTAATGTCTCCATTCATTGTGAGTGAGGTCCATTATTGTTACTGTTTTTGGCATATCGAATACACCATGAGTATCTTTCTAGGCTCTGCCGTGGCTCTGGGTTCATCCCAGGGGGCCCAGTCTTTTCTATGTCAGACCACCAACCATCCAGAGCCCACGGGCAGAACCCTGGGTGTAGACAAGTCTTTCTTCTCTCTGCCAAGTGCTGACGCAGCTGGGCACCACAGCCACACCTGCAACACCTTGAGGAGGCAGAAATATAAAGTACATACCAAGTTAAACAACAACAAAAAATCATCCAAAAATCTTATCAGAAAATTGGGGAGGAGCTGAACAGACACTTCTCTGGAGAGATAGATGGATGGACAATAGGTAGATGAAAAAGTGCTCAGCATCACTTAATTTCAAGACCACAATAAGGTGTTATCTCACACCAAAGATAATACTCCATATTTTAAAAAAATACCTGAAAACAATCTGTCGGCAGGGATGTGGTAAAAAAGAACTCTCATCCACTGCTGGTGAGATATTTTCTGGTTCAACCCCTATATGAAACAATATGGAGAATTGTCACACTAAACTAAGAATTGAGCTCCCATCTGACCTAACAATCTCACCTCTGGGTATCTACCCTCAGAACACAAAACATTCATTCAAAAGGACATTTGCACACCTCACACAAATTAATTGTAACACTTAGTTTACTGTATCTACTTAGTACAGCTAGTCTATGGAATAAACCTGGGAGACCAACGACAGATGTGCAGATTATGATGATGTGGTTTAAATACACAGTGGAATACTGTGCAGCTGAAAGAAATGATGAAATCATGAAAATTCTTCTTTTGTACTTTTTTGAAGTCCCCTACTTAAGGGATGTCACAAATTATATGTGGGACATACAGTTAGGTTCAACAGTACATTATAACAGGTAAGTTCATCAGTATTTGAAGATTCTTTTTTCAAAATATTTGCCACCAGTTGTGTGCAAGCACTTCATCTAAACTATACAACCATCAGTGAGTACTGCATCTAGAATGGATTTTAGGACTGACTGGCACCTCTGATGTCTGAACATTGCAGCATCTTGGTGAGACTAGCAGAGAGTTGAATGAGCACAATAAAGATATGTAGCCCTGGCAAGCAGGTGTGTGAGCATCACAGCTGAAACAAGCCCCATTTTGTCCCTACCCAAGATATACCTCAACCAAATGGGGCAGCATAATGGCCTGGTGAGTGACCCCTAGTGCACACCACCATGAAGGCATGTACAGCCTCTTGTCAGTGCAATGACACCATCAGCAGAGGGAAGGGTGTGTATGTGGAGCTGTGTTTTTAAAAAAGAAAACACAACAGAATCATGGATGGTAATGTGATGTCATTGGAAGTAGGAACATGTTCCCTGAGTTCATACCAAAGTCTTCATTTGGATATGAGAATGGCTTACAAAGCTTCTATCTCCAGGGAACTTGGGACCAAGATACACTCTAGGTTTCTTTGCTCTTGACTTCAGTCTTTTTCTTTCAGTGGTTCAGATAGATGAATCTGTGTTTCAGTTCATTTCAGGGCACTCATTTTATTCTTGGGTTCATCTGGCTATAAAGCATTCTTAATCAATCTAAGATATCACCTCTCTCTCATCTGCTGGTAGGAGAAACTTTGGATTTTAAAGTATTGAAGTCATTGGCTTTTCTCTTTCTTCTCTGTTTTTTCTTATTTAAACACCGTGATTTACAACTTACAAAGTTTTTCACAGTACAGTTGTTAGAGAGATTCATCACTCAACACCAACGTGACCACCAGTATGCCACCCCCACCACTAGAGACCCTCATTTCCCATCCCCCATCCCCATGCCTGCTCCCTTATTGGTCATTACAGCCCATATATGGGAATAGTATTGACAAAGTCATGACTTTTCCCTAGGTTGTTATGTGTGAGTCTGGTCGATTTCTGTTCTTGCATTCACTTTCTGAGTTTCTAGAATGTAGTGGGTTATACTATAGTCAACCCCAGACCCACCACCACTGCACCTATGGACAACATGTTTAAGTAAATATATTTTCCATTTAGTTTAATATGAAAAGTCCCAGTCTTTTTTTAGGTCTTTGAATTCCTTACTCTTCCAACACAGTCCTTAGATTTGTGCTTAGGGATCCTGAGTTAGGTTTGTTCTCAGCTCATCTTTTTTCCAAAAGGCCCAAGTATGGTATTATTTCACCCTCCAGGGTCTGGGGTCTGGGCAATGTTCTTGGAAACACGATGATCTCACCCAGTTGGAAGAAGGGTCGCATAATAAAATAATGGCACTTCTCTCTCTCTCTCTCTCTCTCTCTTTTCCCCCTCAGGTCGCTGCACACTGCAGCGAAATATATTGCTGCTTGACCTTTTGTCTGAGATCCCATGTAGAAGAACTAAAATATCAGTTTCCTGTCAGCTTTGCCACACTTGTGGCTATAATTTCTGACAGCTGTAAGAGATCTTGGGCTTTGTGGGGACCTAGATGAGCCCCTCTGTGATAACTGCGTTTGTCCAAAAAGCTGGATCGTAGACACTCCAGTCCAATATCCACGTAATGCTCCATCCTCTCAGCAATGTTTGCTCATTTCCCTTGGCTGGACTGTCCAATCTGTGCTTGAATACCACCAAGGAAGGGCAGAGGTCTCTGAGGCAGGCTGTACATCTGTCGGGGAATGCCGCTGGGGTCCCCCGACAGTGTCAGGACAGAGGTTCTCTTCTACCTCCGAGGATGCCGGGGGAACAGATGAAAACTCACGAGTCGGTGCAGTTCCAAAAAGGCTTTTAATAGTACAAAAGCTCTTCCACAGCACTCCAATATAATGAACAAACTTTAGCTCTGGTCCGAACTTAGACCATACAAAAGAGCCTAAATCTCCCACCAAAGAGAGAGGATCTCACCCGAGATGAGTCCTACCCAGAAGAAGGAGCAAAAGGCCAAAGAGCAAAAAGCCAAAAGCAAAAGGCTGAGGAGCCAAAAGCCACAGGAGCCAAAAAGCTGAAAGCTGAGGAGCCAAAAGCCGAAAGTGAAAAGGCGAAGGGGGCCTCAAGTCAGTCCCCTTATATACACACAAGTAATCCAGGGAGGGTCACGTCAACAAAGAACCCTAAACAGAGTGTAGAAGAGCAGTGCCACACCTTATTGTAGGTATAAACAAAAGTTATGCCAAGGACTAATCCCGAGATTATCTCTTATGTAAAACACTGGAGAGAGGGCTGATATAAAGTAATAAATCTTAATTTCATGAGCTTCATGTAATCTAGATGGTACCCACAAGGTCCTTCTTATTATTATCTGCACCAGGGTGATTCTGAGTATATTGTTCTCTGTATTAAAAGGATCACACTTGCCTGCTTAGAGCAAACTAGTATGATCCTTCCTATAGTCTTCCTATAGTCTCAATGTAGCCAGGGTGGTAGTCTCCTGGTAAATTCTAACTGTTCCACTCTGGGAGCAGTGGGTATAAAGAGGAGCTGTGCCCAATCTAGAAAACATAGAAGTCTTAGTAGATGTATAAGTCAGAAGTTATTCAATCAAGGTGACTTCTGTAACTGCCACACCCTCTAGCAGTGTTTACATAGAAGAGAGGTTTCATTAGAATGAACCCTGGCTTAAATAGATTAAGCTGTGAGTGGGCAAAACAACAAAGCTCCCAGGTTAGCTAAACCTGTCCTCCAACATACATCTTTACCTTTCTCTGGCTTCCTACAAAATTCTTTTCTTCTCTTGAGCTGAAATCCATCTTCCTAAAGCTTATCCTATTATATCACCTGTTCTTTCCTATTAGTCTATTTACAGGAAGTTGAATCACTTTTTCACTATTTAAAGATGGCAACTGTTACCTAAATCTTGTGTTTAGGTTAAATAATGTAACACTTTGAAATTTTCTTACAGTTACTTCTAGCAACTTTATCTCAATTATATTACAATATTCAATCATTCTCAGTATTACTTATTTATTAGAGCACTGTAAAGTGCCATTGTATTTCCTCTGGGAACCATATTATACTTGAGGCATAGTGAGTTCTTAGAGTACCCAAGCCTTGTATATACTTACTACCACTAAACTTGCACTGTTGATTTTTCCCATCTGGTGGGGGTAGATGGTAGGGTAGTATGTGTGGGACTCACCTAGTGATTCTTGGACAGTGAGGCCAGCAGTTCATGAAAGGGCCAGAGGATGTAGGGATACTCAGTTCTATGGTGCCAGAAATTACCCTAGCCAACTGAATCTACTTAGGGGCTTCCAGGGCTCTATCCAATGCTGCTCAAGAGGCCATGACATACTGGGGATTGAACTAGGTTTGGCCACATGTAAGATATGGACATTAACACCTGTACTATCTTCCCAGCCCAAACAGTTAATTTTTGAACCTGTTTCTTTCTGCGGTCTTATTATTATCTATTCTGGATTTTATTTGGTCCCATTATTCCTGCCTCATGCCTTTTCTAACTTTGATTATTCAACACATTTTTCTTGTCTTTCCTGACTTTTTATTGTCTTTGAATTTACATTTTGCTGATTGATATGCAAAGGATAAAGTTCATGGCAGAGGAGAAATGAAAATGGAAATTACAGCCCAATAATGAAGTTAGCATGCTGTTTACTCTCATACCAAAGGATTCTAGTTCTAACCAGTAGAACATTTACGAGTACATCTCCATGATGGACATGTTCTATAAGAACTCTGTAACCTGTACTAATTATGATATAGCTTCTTAATTTATTAAATAAATGAAATAGCAATGGCAGCTATTAAAGCAGAAGTATAAAGCTCCCACTGGAATCTCAGAGTTAGAAAATTCTACCCCAAGATAAATATTTGAGGTTTTGGTCTCTTTTCAAATTATTTTATTTCAAAAACCCAAATGCAGAGCAGAGTAAACTAACATGTCCAGATCACTTGGTTTACTTAATTGGTGGCTGAAGATGTGGTTTTGTTTACAGTAACCCATATGTAGACTTTTAGCCCATGATTTTAAAATTAATTTTTGTAATTCTTGACCATGACATAAGTACATATGTGAATTATCTAAAAGAATTCATTTCAATTGGTACATTCTGAGTAAAAATAAAGAATAGTTTTCAGGAGATGAGCTATATAGTATGCCTATCCATGCAAAGCTACCCAGGTAAGTTTAAGAAGAAAAAGACTGGAGCTAAATTTCATAGGGAAGTCATAATTCCCTTTCTGAGGAATGATTGTCCATAGGCAATTCTGCTGGGAGAGACAAATTGCAGCACTACATTCCAGCCTAAAAATAAAAAAAACAACTCCTTTCATCATTTAGATACTTAAAACCACTTTAACTCAGCCTAATTAATGAGATGCATGCCAGTATGTGTTCAGTAATGGGATCATTGTACTTTATTTTCCTTTTGTTTATGCAGTGTCATAGCTACATTTTTGGCTGTGTTTTATGGTGTTATGACCTGGACTGCAAACAGATCTGTAATCCAACTGCTGCAAATTTGTTTGTAAAAATAATTTTGGAGTCTAGTTTGTTTTACTTTCCAATTTTTCTCTGTTCTATGTACAAACATATCATCACTGTCATCATCATCATCACCATCATCATTACCACTATCATCACCATCACCATCATCACCATCATCATCACATCATCTTTATCATCACCATCATTATCACCATCACCATCATCATCACCATCACCATCATCGCCATCATCTTTATCATCATCATCATTATCACCATCACCATCACCATCATCATCACCATCATCACCATCACTTCATCACCACCATCATCACCATCATTATCATTGCCATCATTATCACCATCATCATCACTATCATCACCATCATCATCACCATCATCACCATCACTATCATCACAATCATCATCACCATCATCATTATCATGGCCATCATTATCACCATCATCATCATCAATCATCTCCCTCAAAGAGTTTTGAATTTTTTGTAGAGAACAAACTGTGATTATAATTTACTTATAGTTTAACCTGATTTTTTGTGAAGTACCATCTATGCTTGATGATTGTTTGTGTTTAAGGAACTGATGGTCAGTTTGATATGAAAATGGATCAAAATCCTCCCTGTTAGGGGACCAGAGTACAGTGGGTAAGACCTTGCATGTGATTCACCTCGGTTCCATTCCTGACACCACATGTGGTCTCCAAAGTGTAAATCCTCCTAGCAATAATTCCTGAGTATGGATCCAAGAGTAAATCCTGAGCACCACTGTGTATGGTCCCAAAACAACACAAAACAAAGAAGTCCCTACTTCTGAATACATGCTTTACTTGAACCATGGCACATTACTTGCAGATCTACAATTGTAATCGACTTCTTTCAAAGTTTTGCATCTGCCCCTTTCTTGGTGTCTGCTCTATCTGACTGAATAATTCTTACTTGCCTTGAGGCTGAAGGCTTTTCCAGGAAGAATCTGCTGATTCTTAGCATTTATTTAAATACTCTTGCATTTAAATAAATACCGTATGCATTAACATATGCCTCAGAGACGTGGGCCCTACGAAAGCAGGATAAGAATGCTATTTGGGTCTCCCAAAGAGGAATTGAAAGAGCTCTGCTTGGAATATCATGCCTCACTCAAGTGAAAGAATGAATCCAGAGTTCCGACCTCCATCGCTGTTCCAGAGTCAGGGATGCTGTCTCATTTGCCAAAGCATCGAAAATCAGATGGGCTGGACATGTAATGAGACTTGGAGACAACCGCTGGACTAGAGCCATTGCGGACTGGATCCCACAGGATGTCAAAAAGATCAATGGCCGCCCACCTACAAGATGGTCAAACTTCTTCGTCAAGACCCTGAACGAACGGTTTGAGGCTCTTCATATTCCTGAAGCAACCAGATGCCATTGGGCTGAACTGGCAAGTTGATAGGGTCAAATGGAAATGTTACTGGGGCCCTCTCGAGCAAATTGATGAATAATGGGATGTCAAGTGATTAAGCAATCAAGTGACCCTTGCATTTATCTTTTACATATCAGACAGACATCACCACGTACTGTGTACTAAAAGAATCTTACATCCTTCCATGTCTTTTTGTCTAACATTATACCTATATATCATCTGTGGTGGGTACAGCTACTATTTGAGAATAATATGTGCTCAATAAACATAATAAAGATTTTTCAATAGTAAGATCCTTTCTTCTAGTCCATACTAGAATTAATGCTTGTAACTGTATTAACTTTCACCTTCTCTATTCGTAATTTATAATTGCTCTGTCTGTATAACTATCTTGATATCCTCAAGCATCAGTTTTCTAATTTGTTTGAAGAGAGCAATTTTATTTATCAGAATATTAGAAGAATTTTGTATAATGCCTCTAAATTGGTCCCTGGCTAAGATAATTATTGAACAACTGGCAAATTGTCAGTGTCAAATAAAATGAATTTTCACAGAACATTTGGATGATTCTGTTCTTAGCCCCAGAGTAGTCTCTCTTTTGAATCATTCTTGCCAAAGGTTAAAGCATCCTTGTCAAATTTCTAAATGAGACAAAATTTAGAAAAACAGAGTATATGTCTCCTGACAGGCGAAGGAGCCACATTTACCACTGAGATGAATAGGCTGAAACCAATTTGATAAAGTTAACAGAAATGTATTTAGACTTGTGCCTTTTTGTTTAAAGAAATAGCTAATACCAGAACAAGGGAGCTCAATCTCTCTTAGTGGTTTATAAGAGAAAGGCCCAAAGGGTGTCAGAATAACATAAGCCAATTGGGTGAAGGCTGCCAAAAAGCTAATGTGATGTGAGCCCATGTGATGGAAACAGAGCATCCAGAAAAACAAGGTCATCAACCAAGTGTCCTCACATTGGGAAGTCAACATCAAGGGCTTGTACTCGATTCTTGGCCTGTACTTTCAAAGAGACAGAGCTTGAAGGAGGTTAACAAGAGGGTCAGAGTTCTGGAAATCATGTCTTATTTGCAATGGTCAAAGGAACTGGGGATGTTTAGTCTGGAAGAGAGCAAATGGGAATGGGGCAGGCTATGGGGTTGGGATTTTGTGATTTGAGTGTGACACATTCTTAAGATATTTGAAGAGAAAGAAATAGATGGTGTTTCAAGGGTTGTAGAAAGATTTGGATACATATAGGATATGTTTTTGTCATTATATGTTGAAGTATTCTCATTGTAATTGATTTTTCTAAGATTTGTAAAATCTTACTCTATAAACAACACACTGTTAAGCTGTTTTTATTTATGTATTGTTCTTCTAATTTATTACTTATTTAATCCTTATATGAACAATGTAAGGGTTTCTTATCCCCCATTCTATAGATGAGGAATCTGAGGCTAAAATTAAGAACTGATTTCTCTAAAGCTATACAATATATTAAACTGTGAAAGGTGGGTCAGGGCCCTGATGACTACAGTCTATAAATTTTAGCCATATGATGTATTTCAAAAGTTTCCTGGAACACAGGGTTTTCAATGCTGAAATCAAGACAGTATTGGATAAACAAGAATAAATACCACTCTAATTTCATAGTGTATTTACCTGTACCCCAAATTTGCAAGAGAAGTTTGCTTCCTAGAAAGCTAGGATTATAGTTTAGTGGCTGGCTTTGACTCAAGTTTCAAAAGCACTTCCAGAAAATTCTCACTATTCAAATATTAATGAGGTCTGCCCTAAGTGACAATGAGTATCCAATTCCTGGATGTAATCAAATAGAGTATAGATGCTCCTGTCAGTGTTGCTGAAGATGAGAATTCTCTTGGACTCTTTGTCGGTAAAGACCACTCCTTCAATCCTTCCCTCTCTGTGTCTTTTTTTCACAGAAAAGTCTTCGTCTTGGACCCTGAGGTAATGCCAGTCTTGTTTTTGTTCGAATTTGGAGCTCAATTGTGATATTTGTCTTAAATAATCTCTCAAGACCCTGGTCTCTCTTCCAGTGTCATTGCCCTCTACTAAATGTGCTCAAAAGCATGAAAAGCATGTATACGCATGTTCTGAGTTCTTTGCCCTCAGAGCACAAATGCTTAGAATCTTCAATCCAACTCTCTTCCAAGAATGATTCAGACACCAACTCATTATGTAGAGGCCATTAATTTGTTTATTCATTTAAAAATAATTTTTAAAAAGGAGAAACAAAACAGGTCTCAGTCCTTCCTGTGGAATGCACTCTTTGGTAAAATTTCACTTCATCATTAGTCTTTAAAGGCCTCATGGCTGAGTGTCTGGAAGTTGATTAGTATTCTGAGAAAGATTTTTAAACTGTCTAAGAGCCTTGAAATTAGACCTGTGCATGTCTGTGTAGCATTGCCTGGGAAAGTCTAATTTTTCCCCTTATAGTCTGAAGTAGAGTTGACATAGACTAAGCAAAGTGACCCTCTTCACACACTTATCACACTGCACCTAATTAGGACATCCTGAGTTTCCCTCTGCTGCTTCCTTGGAGTTCCTCCAGGGCAGTAGAAGGCGACTGCATTTTCAGTGGGGAGGCCCGTGTCACTGGCGATTCTCTCTGTTGATGCAAGGCACAAGGATAGGAAAGTGGACACTCTGATGGAGGGTGTGGTGCTGGAAGTTTTATGAATAGAACTATGCCATTAGTAGTTTTGTAAATCACAAGCTTTAAAATAAAATAATAACAACGAATATCCACTGGGCTACTTTGGTACAAAGAACTATCCTTCTGACAAGCATAAATTCTGATGACCCCGCAGCCGGGTGATGATGGTGGTGGGCTCTGAGAAGCTGAGGCCACATGGAGTGTGCCTCAGTAATCACCTTGAAATTGGTAGGAGACCATTGTTTAAAGAACAATTTCCTGTCACATCACGTTGGATTGGCATGGCAACATGGTTTATTAAATATCTATTCCTCCATTTCCTTGTTTGCTTGGCCCAACTATCAATATAACATTCAATTGCTTGTTTTTTTTTTTGGTATTCGCCATTTACTTTATTTTTTATTTCTTAAACAATTTTATTATACCACTACTAACATACAATTAAAAGGTGTTCATAATTGGTTCTTGGTAATACAGTATTCCAGCACCTATCCCTCCACCAGTGCCCCATTCCCACCACCAATGTACTCACACCCTCTCCCACCCGCCCCCAGGCTGCCTCAATAGCAGGTACCCCCGTTTCCTCTCTTTCTCTCTCTAACTCTCTCTCTGTCTCTGCATCTCTCTCCCTCTTCTTTTACACATTGTGGCTAGCCTTGCAGAGATTTAGAGTTTATCATTTAAGTCTCTTTGTGTATATTTAATTTGCCATTTACTTTAACTTCCAATCTTATTTCATTGTTATCATTACCAATATTATCTTCAATTTATGGCTTCATTACATAACTCGTATTTATCGATCTATTTTATGCCTAGTTTATTTAATGATCGATTTGTTATTTAAAAGCCCATTTATCAAAACCTCTGTAAATGGGAACGTTTGACCACTTGAACATAGCCTGCAAACAAGTGAGGATTCCTAAAAACTTCTTTCTTTCTTTCTTTCTTTCTTTCTTTCTTTCTTTCTTTCTTTCTTTCTTTCTTTCTTTCTTTCTTTCTTTCTTTCTTTCTTTCTTTCTTTCTTTCTTTCTTTCTTTCTTTCTTTCTTTCTTTCTTTCTTTCTTTCTTTCTTTCTTTCTTTCTTTCTTTCTTTCTCTCTCTTTCTCTCTTTCTTTCTTTCTTTCTCTCTCTTTCTCTCTCTCTTTCTCTCTTTCTCTCTTTCTCTCTTTCTCTCTTTCTTTCTTTCTTTTCTTTCTTTCTTTCTTTCTTTCTTTCTTTCTTTCTTTCTTTCTTTCTTTCTTTTCTTTCTTTCTTTCTTTCTTTCTTTCTTTCTTTCTTTCTTTCTTTCTTTCTTTCTTTCTTTCTTTCTTTCTCTTTCTCTCTCTCTTTCTTTCTTTCTTTCTCTCTTCTTTCTCTCTCTCTTTCTCTCTTTCTTTCTTTCTCTCTTTCTCTCTTTCTCTCTTTCTTCTTTCTTTCTTTCTTTCTTTCTTTCTTTCTTTCTTTCTTTCTTTCTTTCTTTCTTTCTTTCTTTCTTTCTTTCTTTCTTTCTTTCTTTCTTTCTTTCTTTCTTTCTTTCTTTCTTTCTTTCTTTCTTTCTTTCTTTCTTTCTTTCTTTCTTTCTTTCTTTCTTTCTTTCTTTCTTTCTTTCTTTCTTTCTTTCTTTCTTTTTCTCCTTTTTGAGCCACACCTGTAGATGCTCAGGGGTTACTCCTGGTTCTGCACTCAGGAATTACTTCTGGTGGTCCTCACCGGAGCAAATGGTCCTCGAGTCAGGGATTGAACCCAGGTAAGCTACATGCAAGGTAAATATCCTACCTGCTGTGCTATCTTTTCTTTATAGAGTTCCCATTCTTCCCTTGGGATAATTCCTGTGACACAGGAGCTGTCAGATGGGTAGAATCCAACGTTAATGTGAGCAAGAAATTTGAGTCAATTTTAATTACATTTTTGTTCTTTGAGGAGGAATCTTTGTGTGCTAGTCCATTAGCAATACCTTCATACATTCTCTCTACACATATTCTACTTAAGAGGTTTGGTGAAAGGAAATAAGTCGTTTTGTCTGGGAAGAGAAAAGGGGGAGAGGTAAGTGGATGAAGTAAAAAATCATTTGGGTTGATTTTCAAGAAGTCATATTCATCTCCCAATCATAAAAGAGATGCAAAATATTGGATACCTTAAACTATCCCTAGGCTTGGGGACTTTATGACAAAAGGAACTGTTGTCAGATTATAAATAGTCCACATAGCCCCAAACACAGCATACTTTAGGTGCAAGGGCCTCCAGGTTGGACTGGGATCATCTGATTGAACTGAAATAAGACTTTACCTTTGAAAATTTACTTGCAGCAGGATGGAGGTGGGAAGAGGGGATCAGGGCGCATTAGTGGTGGGAATAGGGCACTGGTGGAGGGGTGGGTGCTGGAACACTGTATGACTGAAACCCAATCATGAACTTTTTTGTAATTGTATATCTCATGGTGATATAATTTAAAGAAAAACTGTCACCAGTCATGAAATTCCACTGTTAGCTCAAGAAGGGTGATGAAGTGTTGATTCATTCAGTTTTCCAATAATGAATATGAGCAATACCTCCAATAAGTGGCTTTCATCACAATGAAACAAATGGGCCAGATTATGGTCTGACTCACAAATCTTATATGCAAAGGAAACATTTGTGTCAAAGTTTTACTTTGACCCAATTTATGATAGGAGGAGCAATGCCATGCCCAGGTAGCAATGGTCTCCCCTATACAGTGCAGAATTGATTCTAGATATCCTTCCAGAGAATATGCCTTTGTTATGAGTGAATTGGTCTCTGGACGAGCGGCTACAATTTATTTTCAAAATTTACAGTTCAAATGAATAGTGTCTTTAATTTCCACACTGTGGCCTTTCTCCCAATTGGCAAGTCAGGCATAGGTCTTTCTCAGCAATTGGAGACTTAGTAAAATATAACAAACTTGACCTTCGGAGTAGTCTAAGCAAAGGCTTATGGTTTTGGATTCAGTCCATTGTGGAGGTTGGCTCTTGTCACTGTCATTCTTCCAGAGTTGACACTGGGTGGGACTGGAAAGCAGCTACTGTACAGATAGGATTTCAAATTGTCAGCAAAGCAGCCCCAAGCATTTGGAAAAATCTCTTGTCAGATTTGTGGCCACCACGACTACTTTGCCATAAATGCCTATGTAACTGTCTTCAGAAACTTCTAGGTTATCTAAAAGTAAGTCTTGAAATCTGGTACATTAAGGCTAGAGTGGATGCGTGGAAAGGGATTCCCAACTCATCCATTGTTGGTGGGAATGTTGACTGGTATAGCCTTTCTGGAAAACAGTATGGACATTCCTCCAAAGACTAGAAATTGAACTCCCATGTGACCCAGCCATACCACTCCTGGGAATACACCCTGGGAAGCCAAAAACAGGCTGCCGAAACACCATCCCAACTTTTATATTCATAGCAGCATTATTCACAATAGCCAGAATATGGAAACAACCAGAGTGCCCAAAATTGATGGCTGGATAAAGAAACTATGGTACATCTACACAATGGAATACTATGCAGCTGTTAGGAAAAATGAAGTTATGAAATTTGCCTATAAATGGACGGACATGGAGAGGATCATGTTGAGTGAAATTAGCCTGAAGGAGAGAGACAGATATAGAATTACTGCATTTATTTGCATGACATAACTATATATATATATACATATATATATTATGATACCAATATCCAAGGTCAGGTGAAATGTTTATCAGGTCTTGCCAAAGTTGGAAACTACCACAAATGTGTGGGATCAGAGGTTAGGTAAGACAGAGATAGGAGTGTGCCAATAATTGTCGAAAGTCTATTACCACATGGAACTTAGCATTAAATATAGGCAAAAAGATACACATGATAACCTCTAAGTATATGTATTACAATCCACAACATGTAAGAGAGGGAAGAGAGAAAGAGAGAGAGAAAGAGAAAAAGAGAAAAGAGGTGGAAAAACTGCCATGGAGGCAGGCTAGGGAGGAGGGAGGGAATCAAGGACATTGGTGGTGGAAAATGGGCACTGGTGGAGGGATGGGTACTGGAACACTGTATGGCCAAAACCCAAACATGAACATTTTTGTAATTGTTTAAAAAAGTATATAAAAAAGAAATCTGATACATTCAGCAGGAACATATAGGGGCACCCAATACCAGCGATGAGTGACATATGTCACAGTCATTTTAAGACAGTACCAGATGAAACTGACCAGAGCTCATGGAGTTGTCTCACAGTAGAAGTTGGAGCAAAAATACCAAAATTGTTCAGGTAAGACTCAGATGCAGACATGTGAAGTATCTGTGTAGTATGATGACAGTGTATGGCAAGACTTTTCTTTTTACTCATTATGACTTTTGCAGGGTCATCTGTACTTGCTTTAGTATATGGAAGGAAAGGAAGGATGCCATGTGCTTTGGAGAAACTGCAACTGATTATTCTCTGGGTTACCCTACTTGCTTCCAATCAAAATTTCTCTCCTAAATAAGACATGGTCTGTTTCATCATTGAAAATAGTGCCATACTTTAAGACCAAAGAATAATTTTCTAATATGAAAACTCTAATCTCAACTTGGAGAAAAGCTAAGTATTATAAGTAGTAACACTTGGGGCAGGAGCTATAGCCCAGCGGGTAGGGCGTTTGCCTTGCACACGGTCGACCCCCTGCTGGCCTGGGTTCGATCCCGGCATCCCATATGGTCCCCTGAGCACCGCCAGGAGTAATTCCTGAGTGCAGAGCCAGGAGAAACCCCTGAGTGTCACTGGGTGTGACCCAAAAAAGCAAAAAAAAAAAGTAGCAACACTTTACTTAATTCCTCACAGTGTATATTAAATCTACATGTGTTCTTGCCTCTTTGCATAAGTTTAAAAATAAACAATTTATAACACAGACTCTATTAGTAGAGCATCAGATATATCCTCCAGTTTAGAAAAGCTGAGCAGCTAAAGCTCAGACACTCAAAACAGCACTTCACCTACCGGGAAGGTGTTAGGCACTAAGAGGGCTGAGCTTATAGGTGAAGCAGGTAGCCAGCTGGCAGTGTTAATAACTGCTGGGCAAGGTTCCTTCCATCAAATAACTCAGAGCAGCTCATTTCAGGGTCTGAAATACAACATAAGTGTTTTGGTCTTTTTGTGTGTTGCTTTTTAAACTTTCAATCTTCTCAGATAGATACCAGCCAACCCATTCCTTCATGGAGTGCTGAATGGAGTAGGACAGAATCTAGGATTGAATTGGGACACTGATTCATCTTGGGACATACTAAAATTAAAATGGCAATATTTTATTAACGCTTTAGTTTAGTTCAGGTCCTTTAAAGAGTATTTTGGGGGAGGAATTTTTCATAAATTGGAGCACATATTTTTAATTTACTTTAAATTGCTTTTTATTGAAATTCAGTAGTTTACCATGCTATGACTAATAGTTTCTCATGTACTTCATTTCAACACCACACACATCACCAGTGTATCTTCTCCCTCTCCAAATTACCCCAATAACTTTCCCAAGCCCTGCCCCTAACTCAATTGTGTAGATGGTGCTCCTGTTGAGTTTTCTTTGGCATTTTGTTGCTGCTTTACTATGTATCTTTAAGTTACAACCATAAGAGAAGTCATTTGGTGTCTCTCCCTTTTCTTTTGAAAGTCTTAACTCAGCATGATATCCTCTAGTTCTATCTGTATTGCTAAAAATATTAAGATTTTGTTCTATTTTTTATTTTTAAAAATATTTTATTATACCACCATTAGATATACAATTACAAGATGTTCATGTTTGAATTTTGGTTCTACAGTGTTCCAACACCCATCCCTCCACCCCTGCCCATCTCCCATCACTAATGCCCCCACCTCCTTTCCCTTCCCCCAGCCTGCCTCCATGGCAGGTTCTTTATCTCCTTTCTCTCTTTCTATCTCTCTCCTTCTCACTTCCCTTTCTAACACATTGTAGATTGTAATATATTCTAGAACATGATTGGTTCCACTAGTTTGATGTACCAGGTCAGGACCACAAAAAATGGCAGCTATTATGGTGAGCGAGTCTTATACCGGTGCTTCCGAGGCCCTACAGAAGTGATGGGCCCAATCCCCAAACCCATCTTGTCTCCTGGGAGCCTCATGGTCAGCTGAGCTAGGGGAAAGCCAGATGGCAGCTCTCCCCCGTGCATCTGAGTCTCTGCATCATGACTGAGAGCCCTGAGGCAGTTCATGGGTGGGGCCACCAGGCCTCTGGGATGGGTCAGAGAGGGGAAGAGGTGGCCCAGCTCCATCTCAAGGAACACCCGGTGACTTCTGCCTCTAAGAGCCGCCTACCTGAACTCAAATTCGACTCCTCTGAGCTGGTCTTGAGATCAGCGTCTCTCTTGTGTGGGTTCTGATGAGCTGTGAGGTCTGGACCATGATAATGGTAGCTATTATGGTGAGCGAGTCTCATCTGGCTGCTTCTGAGGCCCTACAGAAGTGATGGGCCCACTCCCAAAACCCATCTTGTCTCCTGGGAGCCTCATGGTCAGCTGATCTAGGGGAGAGCCGGATGGCAGCTCTCCCCCATGCGTCGGAGTCTCTCATCTTTCTCTCTATCTCTATTTCTGTCTCTGTATTTCTCTTTCTCTTCTCCTACACCTTGTGACTTGCCCTATATTTATGACGCAATTTTCTATGTGTGTATTCAGTAGTGAGTTCTAGTGTGACATTATAGTTCCTCAACCTCCCCAGTTTGTTATAACTACAATGATCATTATGATGTACAGATATGAAAGATCCTGGGAAGGACCTGGTCTAGCCTACTTTGTTATCTAAGCCTCTTGCATGGCTGCACACTGTCATAACTGTGAGTCTGGTCTTCCCCTTGTCTGGAGTCATTTGGTTGTGGAGGCTGTGAGCCCACCGGCATGGAGAGGGAGGAGCCCAAATCCCTGCTCCAATTCTGGCCAGCTTGGCTTCCCCCCACATGGCTGCTTTACCCTAGGAGCTACGTTGGTCTCGGCCGGGGACTAGCTGTTTCCTCAGAGACTCCAATGGGCTGCTCCATGTGGGCCGTGCAGTGCAGCTGTGTGTCTGGTCTGTCCCTTATACAGTTCATCTCTATTGTCACTGTTTTTGGCATATCAAATACACCATGGGTAGCTTGCCAGGCTCTGCCATGGCCTGGGTTCATCCCAGGGGGCCCAGTCTTTTCCTGTGTCAGGCCATTCACCATTCAGGGCCCACAGGGAAGAGCCCTGGGGGGGTGTAGACAAGTCTATCTCCTGACACCTGCCAATGCAGCTGGGCACCACAGACATACCTGCAACACCTCGAAGGGCAGGGATTTTGTTCTTTTTTAGAGCTGCATAGTATTTCACCGTGTACTTATACCACAACTTATTTTGGGGGAGTTTTGAGGCCAAACCTGGTGGTAGTCAGGGATAACTCCTAGCTCTGCACTCACGAATTACTCCTGATAGGCCTCAGGACCATTTGGGATGCCAGAGATCGACAATGTTTGGCTGCATGTTAGGCAAGTGCCCTACCTACTGAACTATCTCTTGAGCCACATAGCACAATATTTTGATCCATTCAGCTGTTGAGGGGCATTTGGATTGTTTCTTGGGCTATTGTACCAAGAAGAGGTTTATTGTTTTTGTGTTTTGGAGATAGATAACAAGAAATAATGTTACCTATTTCTTGTTGGGTCATACAGGAGTTTTATTTTTATTTTTTGAGTGATCCCATGTTTCTTTTCATAAGCCTGAATCAGATGACATTCCCACTAATGGTGATGAGGCTTTATTTCTCATCACAACCCTACCAACACTAGCTATTTCCAGGCTTTTGGATTTGTGCCATTCTCATAGGCATGAGAAGGTATCTTTTTGTTGTTTTGATTTGATTTGTATTTCCTAATTATTGGGGAGCCGCTGGGGTCCCCAACAGTATCAGGACAGAAGCTATCTTCTTCCTCATAGGCTGCTTGGGGAACAGATGAAAACTCACAAATCTGGCACAGTTCCAATCACTGTATCACTGTATCACTGTCTTCCCGCTTCATCATCGATTTGCTCGAGCGGGCACCAGTAACATCACCATATGCCCTGTCTCATGCAAGTAGAGCCTAAGGGCACCTGCTTGATCCAGGAACATAAAGAGCCTCAAACCATTCCATCAGGTCATGGGAATGAGGTCTATAATTGTTACTGGTATTTGGTATATCAAATACGACAAGGGGAGCTTGCCAGGCTCTGCTGTGCAGGTAGCATATTCTTGTAGTCACCTCTAAATCCAGCATTTATTGATGAACCTTGTGGCGCAAGCAGCCGTGCAATCCAGGCTGTGATAGACTGGTCTGCTGGGTGGAGTTCTGACAAGGGGAAGTCCAGATGTGGAAAATGGAGGCCCCTCATGGAGTGGGGGGTCATCTGGCTTGTTGCGAGGCTCTGCTCGGGTGGTGGGCCAGGGCTAGAGACCGTCATCCCTCCCAGGCACCTCATGAGTGACTGGGCACAGGGAGAGCCAGTAGCAGCTCTGTCCCATGTCTGTGAGTCTCTGGAGCAGCATACCTGGGCCTGATTTAAAAAATGACTGCTGCAGGGTGGATCTCGATGAGGTGGGCTGTGATAGGCTGGTATGCTGGGTGGAGTTCTGACGAGGGGGAAGTCCAGATGTGGAAAACTGAGGCCCTCATGGAGTGGGGGATCGTCTGGCTTGTTGCAAGGCTCTGCTGGGATGGCGGGCCAGGGCTAGAAACCGCCATCCCTCCCGGGAGCCTCATGAGCGGCTGGGCACAGGGAGAGCCAGTAGCATCTCTGCCCCATGTCTGTGAGTCTCACTGGGGAGAATGGCATTAATCAGAGAAATGGGGAGATAGCCAGTGTGGGCAGGGACGCTGTGAGAAGGGCACCTTCATGCACACCTGACGAAAAGTCACCTGGCTCAGTCTCTGTGAAGGAGTTTGGAGCCATCTTTAAAAACTAGGACTAGAACTTCCATATGACCCAGCAACTCCATTTCCTCACATGTACCCCCAAACATATACTGAAATGATGTATGCAGAGTTATGTAAATTGTAGTAATCGTAGTACTTAATACAACAGCCAGGGTAGGGAAACCACAAGAAAGTCCAATGGCAGATGAGTAAAGAAACAGTGAAATATATATAGATAGATAGATAGATAGATAGATAGATAGATAGATAGATAGATAGATAGATAGATAGATAGATAGATAGATAGATAGATAGAGATAGACAGACAGACAGATAGATAGATAGATAGATAGATAGATAGATAGATAGATAGGTAGGTAGGTAGGTAGATAGATAGATAGATAGATAGATAGATAGATAGATAGATAGATAGATAGATAGATAGATAGATAGATAGATAGATAGATAGATAGATAGATAGATAGATAGATAGATAGGTAGGTAGGTAGGTAGGTAGATAGATAGAGATAGAGATAGACAGACAGATAGATAGATAGATAGATAGATAGATAGATAGATAGATAGATAGATAGATAGATAGATAGATAGATAGATAGATAGATAGATAGATAGGATAGATAGATAGATAGATAGATAGATAGATAGATAGATAGATAGATAGATAGATAGATAGATAGATAGATAGATAGAGATAGATAGATAGATAGATGATAGATAGATAGATAGATAGATAGATAGATAGATAGATAGATAGATAGATAGATAGATAGATAGATAGATAGATAGATAGATAGATAGATAGATAGATAGATAAGATAGATAGATCACTGTATCACTGTCTTTCCCATTTGTTCATCGATTTGCTCGAGTGGGCACGAGTAACATCTCCATAAGTCCTGTCACAAGCAAGTGTAACCCAAGGGTATCTGCTTGCTCCAGGGACAGGAAGAGGCTCAAACCATTCTTCAGGTCATGGAATTGAGGTCCATAATTGTTACTAGTTTTTGGCATAACAAATAAATAAAACATGGGTAGCTTGCCAGGCTCTGCCGTGTAGGTGGCATACTCTCAGTAGAAGGCTCTCATCTCAGCATTTACTGATAAAACTTAAAGGGCCCACAAACAAACAAAAAATAGTACTTGCCTTCTATTTGAAAGTTCCCCACCCCCCTTTTTTTGGTTTACCCCATGTTCAGGAGTAACTCCTGTCTTTTTTTTTTTTTTTTTTTTTGCTTCCTGGATCACCGGCAATGCTTAGGGGTTGCTCCTGGCTCTTCACTCAGGAATTACTCCTCACAGTGCTGGGGGGACCATATGGGATGTCGGGACCCAACCTGGGTCAGCCGCATGCAAGGCAAAGCCCTACCTGCTGTACTGTACTATTGCTCTGGCCCCGGATCACTTGTTCTTGGCAGTACCACGGGGCTTAGGGGACCATAAGTAGTGCTGCTTCGCAGCGGCACAGTTCCAAAAGGCTTTTAGTAGTAGAACAAGCTCTCCCACCGCAATCCCATATAATGAAAGATGAAAGAACTCTAGCTCTGGTCAGAACTTAGACCATACAAGAGAGCCTGAGTCTCCCACCAAAGAGAGAGTCTCTCACCAGAGAGGAGTCCTACCCAAAAGAAGGAGCAGTGGGAAAAGGGGCGAGTGCCTCAAGTCAGTCCCCTTATATACACCAAAGCAATCCTAACTGTTGACAGGGAGGGTCCTGTCAACAAAGAACCCTAAACAGAGTGTAGAAGGGTGGTGCCATACCCTATTACAGGTATAAACAAAGGATTATGCCAAGGACTAATCCCTTCTTCTGAGATTATCTCTTATGTAAAACACTGGAGAGAGAGGGGGCTGGTATAAAGTAATACATCTTAATTTCATGGGCTTCATGTAATCTAGAAGGTACCCACAAGGACCTTCTTATTTATTATCTGCACCAGGGTGATTCTGAGTATCTCTATCTCTGTATACTGAAAGGGACATGCTCGCCTGCTTGAGGGCAAACTGTATGATCCTTCCTATCATCTTAAACGAAAGTCTTGATAGTCTCAATGTAGCCAGGGTGGTAGTCTCCTGGTAAATTCAAACTGTCCCACGCTGGGTGCAGTGGGTATAAAGAGGATCTGTGCCCAATCTAGATAACATAGAAGTCTTAGTAGATGTATAATAAGTCAGATGCTATTCAGAGTCAAGGTGACTTCTGTAACTGCCACACACTAAGTTTTTACATAGAAGAGCGATTTCATTAGAACGAACCTTGGCTTAAGAACATGTAAATAGATTAAGCTGTGAGCAAAGTTCCCAAGCTAGCTAAGCCTGTCATCCAAAATCTCTCCCTGTTTTGTTTACAATAATGTAAAAAATACAAATATTCTAAATAATGCATACTGAAGAGTAGTATAGAAAAGGAAAAATTCCACTCACAAGGTAATATCATATGTTGTCCCAATATATGAATTCATTTTGAACCCAGAGTAAAGTTCATAGTAAAATGTCTCTGGCTGTTTGGTCATAACTGAGTATAGCCTATATTGCCCTAAATTAGTGAGAGTCAGTTTCCCATGTCATATAAAAGTCACATGTCTGGAACAAGGTCTGAAGAACTGATTCTGGAACAGCAACATCGGTGAAAACTGGAATGAGCCTCAAGAAAGCAATCATCAGGAGTTTGATGAATTATTATGAGTACGGGAACAGGAATCTGGAACACTGGAACAGACGTCTGGAGCACAGGACAGGTATCTGAATCACTGGAAAAGATGACTGGAGCACTGGAACAGGTGTCTGGAACATTGGCGTGTGCATCTGGAGAACTAGAACAGGCATCTGGAACGCTGGAATCGGTTTCTGGAACACTGAAACAGATTTCTTTGTGATGCATCATCATCAGTAAGGCAACATTGCCACTGGAAACCATACCTGTAACTTAATATTAAGTGAGACAAAAACACTTTTAATAATTAATCACAAATAGAGATCATTCATAGGTTTAACAGGAATCCAAGTCTGGAATGGAGAGAACATAAAGAAGCTCCAAAGGAGGTGGAACAGTGAGATAAGTATGAGAATTGATGAACTCAAAATTGATGAGTCCAGTAGAGGTTTATAGTGGTCAGAAATTGAGAAGGTAGTACTTTAGACATAACATAGGCACAACATTAATCATAAACATAATGGTGGTCACAACACACACACACACACACACACACACACACCTTTGATCGATCAGTATATTACACCTGTATATATGACTCATAATGAATCAAGCGCTTCATGAATATAAAACCGGGAAATATGATAGTGAGAAAGTGTCCTTTCCTGTGAATAGAAACATTAGAGAAAATCATTTTTGCAAATTATTAAGTTTTTGTAATGAGCACTGTTTTAGGAGTCTCAGAGTATTGAGTGCCATAATGCAAGGCTACTGCATTCCAATGTCTTATCCTGTGAACAGAATCATTAGAGAAACTTTTTTCGTTGAATTAGCAAACCTTTTTGTAATGAGCACTGTGGTTAAAGTCCAGATTATTAAGTACCAGTAGAAGGAATCTGTTCCTGCCCCTTTAGGTTGCAGGTGTGGCTGTGGTGCCCGGCTGTGTTGGCAGGTGGCAGATAGGAGACAGGCTTGTCTACACCCAGGGCTCTGCCCTGTGGGTGGTTGGTTGATGGTCTGACATAGAAAAAGACTGGGATGAACCCAGAGCCATGGCTGAGCCTGGCAAGCTACCCATGATGTATTTGATATACCAAAAAGCAGTAACAATAATGGACCTCATTCCTAATGAATGGGGATGTTACTGAAACCTGCTTGAGCAAATCGATGAACAATGGGAAGACAGTGACAGTGGCAGAAGGAATCTGTAGTAGCCAAGTCCTTTTCCTGTAAAATTTAAAAAATTTTAAATATCTATAAACAAGAAATATTAGAAAACTCATTAATAACTAAACCGTTTTGACATAGAACACTTATTTCCAGAGTTCGCCCTTTTTACCGCCCCTTTTTTTGTAGAGTTTATCTTCAGCTATAACATTAATAGGCTGCAAGGCAAGATTATTATTATTATTATTATTATTATTATTATTATTATAAGTGGTTTTAGCAGTAGTTTGCAACTTCTTTCTGAGACTTTATTTTGGAAGAATTAGGCATTTTCTGAATCTTGGAGAACTCAAGTTTTAATGAGACGAGGGGACCCAAAGCTTCTTGGCAGTGTTACCATCTGTTGAAACATAGGCATATCCTTTTCCTTGGATGAGGAGGTTACCTGTTACCCATTTATCAGCAATTTTCACCAAGATAGGTGAATTGTTTGGTTTTTATTTTTTTTTTATTTATTTATTTATTTTGCTTTTTTGGGCCACACCCGGCAATGCTCAGGGGTTACTCCTGGCTCTGCACTCAGGAATCACTCCTGGCGGTGCTCAGGGGGACCATATGGAATGCCGGGATAGAACCCAGGCCGGCACAGGCCGGCCGGTGCAAGGCAAACGCCCTACCCACTGGGCTATCGCTCCGGCCCCTGAATTGTTTGGTTTTTGAGCCTGTATATCTTCTGGAAAATGTCATTCAGCAGCTGTGTACTTCTTGCCCTGAGGCAAATTTAAGGTGAATAATGTTAAAGATAAAGAATCCAATGGAGGCATACTTGTAATATGTTTGATCTGTCATTCCTTGCAAAAGGATTTGAAGGTTTTGCTGTTGTAAGCAGGACCATAATCTGTTTTTACGGTATGGGGGAATGCCCATGACAGAGAAGCACTGAGTAAAAATGAACAGACCTCTTTCAGAAGTCGTCTGAACAGCCCATATGAACTGAGAATATGTATCAATGACCACGTGAAGGAAAGGTTTGTTCGGGAATAAGTTGGTATGTGTTACATCCATATGCCATATTCATTTGTCTGTAAACCTCGAGGATTAGCTCTGGCCTCATGAGATATACAATGTAAAGGAGCACAGACAAGACAATTATGGACAATTTGTCTAGCTTGTTCCCCATGGGATGCCATGGCGCATACGAAGGCATTGGGCATTTATATAGAGTTTGGTGCTCTTCCTCAGCTGATTTGAATACAGGTGCTGCCAAGAGATCTGCTGCTGCAGGAAGGCCAGAGTGTGACCGGATATGTGAAATATATATAGGGAATGTTTTTTTTTTTATTATTGGATTGTTTATATCAGTCTCCAAACATAGTGTGTTTTATTGTTTTTTTTAGACTCTCAGACATGGGTCAGAGCTGCTACTTGCTCTCCCTGAGCCCAGCTGCTCATGAGGCGCCTGGGAGGCATGGCGGGTTCTAGTCCTGGCCTGCCACCCCAGCAGAGCCCTCACAACAAGCCAGACCACCCTCCCCTACTCCATGGGGCCCCGCCATTTTCCACATCTGGACTTCCCCCTCGCTCACAACTCCACCCAGCAGACCAGACTATCACAGCCTGGTTCGTGCGGCCGCTTAGCTGTCACGCAGTTCATCAATAACTGCTTTATTTAGAGGTGACTACAACAGTATGCCACCCGCACGGCAAGCCTGGCAAGCTGCTCGTGTAGTATTTGATATGCCAAATACCAGTAACATTTATATTAGGTCATTCCCGTGACCTAATATAATGGTTTGAGGCTCTTTATGTTCCTGAAGCAAACGGATGCCTTTGGGTTCTACTAGCATGAGACAGGACATATGGAGATATTACTGGTGCCCGCTCTAGCAAATAGATGATGAACGGGAAGATCGCTTAAAAAATATTTTATTATACCACAGTGAGATATACAATTACAAAGATGTTCATGTCTGGGTTTCGGGTCATACAATGCTCCAGCACCCATACCTCCAACAGTGCCAATTTCCCACCACCAGTGTCCCTGATTCCCTCCCCTGTCCCCTAGCCTGCCTCTATGAAAGGTTATCTCTTTTCTCTCTTTCTTATTTTCTCTCTTTCTCTCTCTTTCTTCTCTTACACATTGTGGATTGCAATACATACATTTATAGGTTACCATGCATATCTTTTTGCCTGTATTCAATGATCTTTTCTAGGCTGGTATTATCACTTTCGACAATTATTAGCACACTGTTCCCTTCTCTGTCATACCTAACCTCTGACTCCCACATGTTTGTGGTAGATTCCACCTTCGACAAGACCTCTTGTAAATCCTTTTGATATTTTGTTTGCCACTAGACGACCTGAAAGACAACTGCCAAATTTATTTAATACACAGACAATAGAAAATATTGTCTTTGCACAGTATTTTGATATGCAGCTTTTTGCACAAGTGTGGGATTATCCGTATATGATAAACTCCTGGTAAAATTTTTGGGTCATATATATATATATATATATATACATTTATATATATACATTTAAAATATATGTATATATATACATTTAAAATTTGTAAGTCGTTGTTCTTCTAAAAAGTTGCATCAGCTTGCATTACTATCAATAGCATATAACAGTACTGCATAGTTTATGAATGAGAATCATTTATTTCCACAATCTTTAAAAATATTTTTGTCTTTGAAATAACTAGAGATTAATATTTAAGTAGTATAACATTAATATTATTATCCATAAATTTTCCTTCCTTTTTTTTGCTTTTGTCTTCCAGCTGCAATGGCTGGATTTTGGTGCTTGCACATTTTGGTGCAGTGCTCACATACTTGGGGGTTGTGGTGCTCAACAGAGACCCCATACTTTGTTGTGGCATGTGGAAGGGTCACAAATGGCAGTGCCGCTCGTGCATAGGCGCTGCTGGGATTAAACTCATTTTATTTGTGTACAGGGCATGTGCTCTACTCTCAACCACTCCTTGGAACCTACATTGAAGTGTATTTTATTCTAGTTAAGATTAATGTCTTTTTACTTATTTGAAACCATTTATGTAGTTTTAAATTTGTAAACACCAGTTATAACTTTTGTTCATCTTGTTACTTGTTTATTTTCTTTTGTTGAAGATTTTTTGTACAGAATTTTTTTATTAACTTACCTGTTTCTCATTTGCATTGCAGTTATTTTCAAAAGGCTTCCATTGTCATTTTACATTTTTTGTCCGCCTGATTCAGACTTTAAAGACTTGTGGGGCCTAATAGGTCTTCCTTCTTTTATCTTCATTCCAACTCATCTCACATATTGCAACCAGATCATCCGCTTTCATCCTATCACTTACTGAGTTAACAGCTTTTACTGAGTGAACAGTTCTTGATGTTTCTTTTGAAATAATTGGTGTGGGATTTGCTTCCTTTACTAATAGAGGCACCATAGTACTGCCATAACTGTTTCAACTTGTTGCCCAACCAGACCCTCTCTCCCAATCAGAAAATTCTGTTCTTTCCTTGGACCCTTAATGGAGTCAGTCTTTACCAACGTTACAACCTTGCTACCTACCTACCTTCAAACCACTGACTCAGGTCTGCAAACAGGAATCCTTTCTTTTAGAGCACTGAGAAAAGCTACAGATATTTTACATGAGGCTCTTGAAAACCATTTCAGGTCCTGGTTCGCTCTATCTTACACAGATGACACATTGAACCCTTTGAACACTCAGTCTTATCCAATTCCCTGTTGGGTTCCTTTCAGAGATCCCTTAAAGGGATGGCTTGTACTTCTTAAAGGGATGACCAAGGGGTCCTGAGCAATAGGGTAGGGTGTCTGGTTTGCATGCAGCCGGCCTGTGCCGGGCCGGGTTCTATCCCTGGCATCCCATATGGTCCCCAAGCACCGTCAGGAGTAATTCCTGAGTGCAGAGCCAGGAGTAACCCCTGAGCATCACCGGGTGTGACCCAAAAAGGCAAAAAAACAAAGAGATGACCAATATCCAAATTATGGGGACATAAAAGGCAATTGAGTTGTCATTTGAGACTGGGTTTTCAGTCTGGCTAGCAGGAGTGAGTTGGAGGAGCAGAGAACCTGACAGGTTAGAGAATTAGAGAAGCCAAGAGAAGGGCTGGCTGAGCTTGTCTAAGGGCAGAGCAAAGAAATAGTCTGAAGAAAGGCTTAAAGGGAGAACAAAGCCTCTGGACTGGTTCTTTACCTGGTACTGTCAGTTAGTCAGCAGCACAGCTGTAAACGGACAACTCCCACCACTGCATGACCACCCTTTCATTAATCTGACGCTATACAATTCAATTGTAGACCTTTGAGAAACTTTCTACCATAGCAAAGGCAGTATAGGTAGGACTTAAGACAGCAATGAAATGGTGCAGAGATTTTTAGGTAGCTCTGTATAATCCTGTTTAATAGTAGAACATAATTACAAAGATTCAGAACTAGAACCTAATAACAATAAGGAACATTGTTTTTGGGAAAAAGTTAGACATAGTGTCCTGTCTAAGAGTAGCACTTCCCCTGATGCTGGAATTGTGACGTTGGGTGTTTCCTCCAGATCTGCTTGGTGAGGGGGCAGTTGAAGGTCCTGGTGGCAGTGACACTTCTCTCTACTCAGGGGCTGCATGGGTGTTGGATCAGTTATTTTGGAGACATTATTTTAGTAGTGATAGTGATCTGGACTAGGTTAGCCCCTATCCCAGTGATTGTCTTTCCACCTAAGTATTCTGGGGAGGTGGACTACATCTTGTCTTATTGCTCTGAGACGGTGCTTAGCACAGCATCTTGGAAAATAGTCCTAGTTTCCCCCAAATTGTTCCTTTGATTAATGCACAAGTATTCTTTTTATATATAGTTTATATTATCTAGCCACTTAAAACAATTCCTTCTCCAGTTTTATTTTGCTTACTTTCAGGACATAGCAGTAGAGATAGCGGAAAAGGATGCTGGGTTCTATAATGAGGTAAGGTAAATTCTACTGAGCTCATTTGTGTCCAACCCATTTTCTATACAAGTAGGATGCTTTTAACCAGGATTTGGTTGGATACAGAGAAAAAATATAAAGAAATACAAACTCTTTAAGTGAAAGAGGGGGAAAAGATGCCTGAAGTTTCCCTGAGCTAGAATGTACTTTGGAAAATCTGGTCCTTAATGAAATCACTTGACTTGATCACTTGACATCCTGTTATTCATTGATTTGCTCGAGCAGGCACCAGTAACATTTCCATTTGACCCTATCAAGTGCCAGTGTAGCCCAGTGGCATCTGGTTTCTTCAGGAATACGAAGAGCCTCAAACTGTTCGCTCAGGGTCTTGACGAAGAAGTCTGACCATCTTGTAAGTGGGGCGGCCTACAAAAAAAGGATCACACCTTCTACAAGATCATAATCAGTGATTTTAATGCCAAGATAGAACCAAGAAGATGGGCCGAAGAACTCCATATCGGAACCCATGGCCTAGAATGGAACTAACAGGGTGAGAGACTATCTGAGTTCATCATGTCCACCAAGACCATTCATGGGACTCACAGTTCTAGAAGGCTGAATCGAAACGATGGACATGGGAATCCCATGGTAGACAGTTCCACAATGAAATTGACCACCTCATCTTCAATCGACGCTTTTGCCTGACCAAAGTTGCTGTCGTCCCCAAATTTCCTAACAGGATCAGGCCACCGTCTCCTTCATGCAAAAATTCTACTTGACGCAACGGGGAGAAAAGGCTGCAAAGTTTAAGAAGAGAACTCCCAGAACGACCACCAACTGGGAACTCTTTGGCACCACTGCGGAAACATGGGAAGATACCATCTCTGACGACATCGATAAAGAATACAACCGACTGGTTCAGCACTTCCATGATTGTGCGAAGAATGCTGAGAGAGGAAAGGCCACAAAAGGACGCCTGTCTTCAGAAACTCTCGAGTTCATTAGCCAACGTGGCAAGGCGCGAGCCTCAGGCAACCAAATGCTAACATCCAAGCTTGCAAAAAGCAGTGCAGAGAAGCAATAAAGGGAAGTCCTCAAAGTGATAAGAGCAGAAATACTGGAAGATGCAGCAGAAACCGGGAAAAGCATTCACAACGCCCGCCTTCTCCCTAAAGAAATACTTCATAGTAAAAGGAATTCTCAAACTTAGTTGGCCAAAGTGCTCTTTGCAGATAAATATTACTCAGTAACCCCCACCGGAATTTACCTTAAGTGAACAAACAAAAAGTGCCCCCACAGTACAAACCACCCCCTCCCCCTCCCCCCCCCCCACACACACACAATTGCTTTGCACTGGAAGCTACTCCACTGTCCACTGTACTGGACATTTAAATGTTGAGCATTCAAACATTTTGGCAGAATGTGTTCAGCAAAATGTTCAGCACCACAATTCACAATTCTAGTGACTTTCATTGGGTGACTTCTACTGAACTGTTCGGGGATGTATTAATAAATGTTGCTAAGTTTATAAACAGAATGAAGCTTCAGGAGAGATTCTGAAGTCTTAGTCTTGGGGTTCTAGTGTTTGGATTCATTATTGCTGCAGTGTCACTGAATATCCTGGCCTTCTTTCCAGGGACTAATCTAAAAAAATATGCAGTGTTGCAATAGGCTATGGATTTGTCAGAAACGTGGCCTGAGTTTTGGGAAATATGTGACTTATTGAATAACTTGGATTTCAGAGAAGGTGATGAACTAGGAGCAGCTGGGGATTAAGACTTGTTTAAATCACCAGACTCAGAGAAACTCAAGTATCTTAATACGAATGAGGTAGGCAACAGTCATTTTCTGTAAACTCATTGTTCTTGTCTGCTGTGTTTGTATGTATTATTGAGCTTATATTTTTTTCATTTGTTTCAGTTTGGGCTTAATTACTCATGGAAGCATTTTTATGATGGATGCTTTACAATTCTTACAATATAATTTCAACACTTGTATCATCTTGATCCCAGTCTCTATTGTGTCATTTTTTCATTCAAGTGGAGATTCTCCTGGTTCTTTTGTATTTTATTTATTTTTCTTAGACATTTTGGGTTGCATTATGAGAGTCTGGGCTTTTATAAATCTGTCTTAGTAGGTCTCCCTCTGATTGCATTCTGAGGGGAAGAGAGTTCTTGTTGCTGATAGTTGAGGACCTAGCTCCCCACTCACCTTGACAATGTGTGTGTGTTTGTATATGTGTGTAGTTGGTCTTCTTTCTGGACCTCTGTTGACATTTCATTGGTAGTAGAAGGGAGAGAGGGCTTCCAATTTCTACTCTGTTCATGCCCTTCACCAGTGTTCCCAGGAGAGGGGGGCTCACTCTCTCAGCATTCTTACTCAGCTTCCTCTGATTCCATTCTAAAAGGTGGCTGGACCATTTGGAAGGAGCAGATTGACATTATAAACTTTTTTTTAACTTTAAAAGAATTTGAGACACACAAGTAGAGAGAAGAGTATATAACAAGCTCCATATACCTATAATTCAAACTTAGCAAATATTACATTCTAAATTTTATCTGTCTCCTCAAAAGTGTTTTGCCCAACATTTTGCAATCAATTCAAGAAACTATTTTATTCATAGGTTTTTGGAATTTAAAAAAAACATTTCCTCAACTCCATTCTAATTCTTAGCAAAATAAAAAAAAATCTTAATATCATTCATGCCGTCCTTACTCAACTGTTTATAATAATGTGAAAAGGGCTTTTATTGGGGCCTTGTTCTGGTTTTGGGGTCACACCTAGGAGTGCTCAGGTCCACTCCTGGTGGGAACTGGGATAAGGGAATAGCTGAGGCACCCGCACAAAATCTGGGAGCAGGGTCAGGATCCCCTTCTGTTCCAGGGGATCAGCAGCTGGGATGGAGAAAGATGCAAGAATCCAGCGAAGTTTCAAAAATGCTTTACTTAACATAGCTTCGGGCATATAAATCAACAATAGGAAAATCTCCAAACTTAGTGTTCCCGGCTTGGAACCTGGCCATGTAGACCAAGATGGCAGCCACCACGTGTTAAGGCCCTGTAGAGAGGAGGCAGAGACAAGGCGCCATCAGAAAAGGGTGAGAGAGAGTGAGCAACCTGCCAAAAGAGAACGAAGAGAGGAAGTAGCCTAGTTTTATATGCCTGTAACTCAGCCTTCCCACAGGAAGGAAAGCCATCCAGGTCAAATGCCCTCAGGTAATTTCTCCCAGGACCTCACATAGGCCCTTTGAGATATTAATGTCTCCGACTCAAGATCTGCCTAGGAAATGCCTTTGCAGGGTAGTAAGAAGGGGTTTCTGAGAAGCAGTGTATCTCAGAATACAAAGGCATGCATCTGTACCAAAGACTAAACTATTGCCAGTTAAATATTTCTCCAAGTGTTCACAAGAGTCTTGTCTTTACTTTAATGGTAATTCTGTATTTTAGTTGCCTTTGAGTTATCAGGGAGCCATGCTTACTTGCTTGGAGGCAAGCAGCATTCTCTCTGGTCTAATTACTTAGAGATCCAATGTGGCCAGGCAAATATACCGGTAAGATCTAGCTAGTCTCACGATGATTGTGGCAGCATGAGAGAATATTTATACTGGCCAGTATAGAATACATGGTTAGATAAACTGCCCTCCTACCTACAAAGTGACATGCAGGAGGCAATTCAGGCCATATGCAGAGAGGCTCTGGGCAGGTGTACTGCAACACTGGGGAACACTATGGGATGCTGAAAATCAAACTCAGGTTGTTTGTGTGCAAGGTAAGTGCCTTGCCCACTCTGGCCCCACTCTTCATGTTTTCAATTGCAGCTGTTTTCAAAACAACAAATAAAAACTCCTCTCTTGGTTTTTTTAATTAATATTTTATTATACCACCATCTCAAAAGGCTACTAGTCCGTGCAGTTCCAAAAATGGCTTTTAATAGTACAAAAAGCTCTTCCACAGCAATCCAATATAATGAAAGAACTCTAGCTCTGGTCCGAATTTAGACCATACAAAAGAGTCTAAGTCTCCCACCAAAAAAGAGAGGATCTCACCCGAGCTGAGTCCTACCGAGAAGAAGGAGAAAAGGCCAAAGAGGAAAAAGCCAAAAGCCAAAAGCCACAAGGCTAAGGGAGCCAAAAGTGAAAAGGCTCAAAGTCAAAAGGTGAAGCTTGAAGGGGCCTCAAGTCAGTCCCTTATATACACCAAAGTAATCCAACCGGGAGGGTCATGTCAACAAAGAACTCTAAACAGAGTGTAGTACCACACCCTATTGCAGGTATAAACAAAGGTTATGCCAAGGTCTAACTCCTTTCTACCAAGATTATCTCTTATGTAAAACACTGGAGAGAGAGGGGGCTGGTAAAAAGTAATACATCTTAACTTCATGAGCTTCATGTAATCTAGATGGTACCCACAAGGTCCTTCTTATTATCTGCACCAGGGTGATTCTGCTATTCTTTAGTGTCCCAGTAAAGAACAAGTTTTATGACATAAAATAATAACAGAGTTCTATTAACTCCATTGCCTGCTTGATATAAATGCAGTGCTCACTGTATAGTATTTCACTTTTTAAATAAAAATGTAAGCTGTCTGGCACTTCCCAGGATTTCCCAAAGGGAGAGGAGGAGCAGAACACCTCTGCTGGTTTCTTCCTTGAAATGGAGACTTTGCAACGTCAGCCGCCATGCCATTGTTGGACAACAACACGTGTCTCAGAGGCAAAGAAAAGTTCCCACTCCCCCTGTGCACCAGACGCCTGGCTGGTGAGTCCTGCTCTCCCATTACTCCTGGGTTCCTTGTTTCTTTTTTCCCCTCTCTTTGTTATGTCATCTATTCATGACTAGGGCAAGATGCCATGCTATTCTTTCTCAATTCTGGATCAGTCTGTTATTAGCTATTTTCCTTGGGTACTCTATTCATGAAAACCCAGCCACCCCCAGTTGCAGTAAGTTGAAACCTGTGGAAAGTGAGAGAGCACATTTTTCCTGCTTGGTTTGTGCTTTTCCTGTGATTCAGCAATCTTCAGAGGGAGCTCTTCATCATAATGCACCACCATGCCTGTGTCCGCAAGTCCAAGGAAGCTAAGTTCAGTCCACATTTTCTGGACATTCTCAGGGAAAAGCTAAAACTAAAGTTACATCAATGTGAGTCTGTTTGATAGGTTTGCCTGATCAATCTGTGGCTTTAAGAGACCTAGTTAACGACTTTGTTTGAAAGGGCAGAATTAGTGGGACTTTGGTTTGGGCCACACCCCAGACTGTTCCCTAGTTCTTTGCTTAGGAGTGATTTTTGCAGTGTTTGGGGGGATCGTATGTGATGCCAGAGATCAAATGTGAATTAACTGCATTCAAGGAAACTGCCTTAATCCATCTACTATCCTCCCCCTTCCACTCACATCCCAGACCAAAAAATTGAAGTTAGAGAAGTTGGTAGAGATTAAGTATGTAATGTCAGCTCACTTTAGATTAAATTTTAATTGTTCTCCATGTGTACTTCACCCCCCAACCCCCTCATGAGTTTTAACATTTTCTTAAAATGCCTTGGTATCCGAACACCTGTTTCTCCAAACTCAGTAAGTAGTGTTAAGAGTGAAAACCTGCCAAAGTGAAACATGTATCAGGAGGTCTTGTCAAAGGTGGAAACTATCAAAAACGTTGGGAGTCAGGAGGCTAGGTAAGACAGAAAATGGAACAGTGCCAATAATTGTTGAAAGTACTAATAATACCAACCTAGAACTGAGCATTAAATACAGGCAAAAGATACACGTGACAGCCCTTTAATGTATGTTCTGTAATCCACAATCTGGAAGGGAAGGAAAAGAGAAAGAGAGAGAAAGGGAAAGAAATAAAGAACCCGCCATGGAGGCGGGCTGGGGGGGGGGGGAGGGAACTGGGGACGTTGGTGGTGGGAGATGGGCACCCGTGGAGGGATGGGTGCTGGAACACTGAATGACCAAACCCAAATATGAATATCTTTGTAATTGTATATCTCACGGTGCTATAATAAAATACTTTAAAAAAAAGAGTGAAAACCTGGTGAAAATCTAGTGTTTTGTACTATGCTTTTAGGGATTTTTAGAAGAGAGCTGAATCTAGGAACAACATGCTTTCATCTGCAGAGCATAAATGTAGGATGTTGGAAAGTGGCACTTCAATTCATATAACATGATCCTTTTGTTCGCGTAGTCCAGTCCAGTATGTATATACCACACAAAGACACACTCTGTGTATGTATTTATGTGAGTAAATGAAACAATTGAACTGGGCCCTGAAATTATCAAGTGGAAATTACGATTATATGACGAAGAGTGCAGAATCTGGAATTGGGAATCGAATCCAAACTCACGTTGGACATGTTGCGCGGCCTTTGGTTTGTAAGAAGTTCCTTTTCCTTTTGAAGTTTTGGTTTGCTTATATACAAAATAAAGTTCTTAATAATGGAAATGTGTTGTGGACTGTTAAGTCTTAGTAACTATATTGGAGGGGGATTGTGGCTTCCTCCTCATGGAGGTCCCAAGGTCCCAGTTTCCAAGTGACCTCCTGTGGGTTCCGTAGCCTTAACATTACTTGGGGCCAGGGTGACTATGGCAGCAGATGGTTGGCCCAGCAGTGGTCATTGTCCGTTAGGGCCCTGGGCCGTTGTCCGGACTATACGGTTCACTTTGACCTGTCAGCAGAATAACCAACAAGGCTAGAGGTTCCCGGTTATTCTTTAATGCTACTTTGTTTCACTCTTGCTTGCTCTCTGCAGAAACCTCTCCCAGACGTCCTGTTTCTCTCCTGAGGAGTTTCTCCTGCAGGCTGCTCTGGGGTTTCTGCTTAGGGTTCATCTCTGTCTTGGTCTACCTGCAGGCTGCTCTCTCCGGGCCTCTGTGTGGCTCACCCTATCAGGACTTCTTACTCCAGATGCCTATGTTCAAAGCTTCATGCTTCCGTCCTCTCCCAGGACGCTTCCTTTCAGGACCTTTCCTCAGGTCCTTTCAGCTCAGAGCTTTTCTCTTCAGGGCTTCTTTTCTCTGGACTCCTCAACTCCTGTCCCTATTTCCCTAGTTACCTTGCTTCATCTTTGCTACCATGTCCTGTGTCACTGAATCCCTATCTAAGTCCTTGAGTTCCTTCATGATGCCCTTATGCCGGTGGTCCTAATACTCAGAAGCCCTGAAGCTCTGTAGCCCTGTAGCTTTGATGCTGCCCTCGGGCTCAGGCTCCAGGCAGGCCTTGTGGCTCTGGTGCTGGCCCTCAGGCCTCAGGCATCAGGAGGAGCTTCTCCTCCCTGAGCCTGGCCAGCAGGCTCAGGCACCAGGGGCACCATGACCTAGGTGCTGGCCAGGCACCAGAGGCCACTGTTCTCTCAGTTCTAAGTTCCCCCCAGGATGCTCTCCTGGCCCCTATTTATAGTCTTGGCCAAGTTCAGAACCCTGGCCTCAACTGTCTTAACAGACTTGGGAAATACTGTGCCTTTTAAGATCTCACGACATGAAGTTAAATAATGCAACACATATACGGAGGCATTTCAAATAGTAGAGTTTTTATATTTGTGTGTATTTAATATTTTAGACTTATAATTAATAAGATACACTTAAAATTTTGTAAGAAATAATAGAATGGATTGTTATTTTTTTCCGGAGTCACACCTGGCTGTGCTTAGACTCTATGCTCAGGGGTCACCCCTGGTGCTCAGGGAACCAATCATATGTGGTGCCTGAAATTGAACCAAGTGAGATTTCATGCAAGGCAAATGCCTTAACCGTGTCTCTATCTCTTTGGCCCCAGAATGAATCTAATGCATCCTCTTCTCCTTAGAATTGATGTTTCTATCTGCCTAGTTTCACACCTTCCTTCAAATAGACATTTCAGATAGAGTATTTCAACATGTCCCTTTGGAGGTCAGCTTTCCACTGCTTTGTGCTCTATTTATCTAAAGGACCTCATGTTCACATATTTCTTCCCTGAGTCTAAGGCACTCTTAAGATATAGGAAGGGCATGAATCACTGTGTGATACTTGTAAACCCAGTGCTCCTTTGTAAACACATAAAGTCAACCTAAAATACTCATAATTGACATTGGGGATAGAAAAAGAATCATTAAAGAGGGTGGGAAGGAATTGGTTATTTAGTAGTGAGAACTGAGTTTGGCTACCTGTAACAAACTCCAAATAACAGCGGATCAACCAAAACACAACTTATTCTTATGTGGAAATAATTCTGGGGCAGTGGTCTAGGGAAGGTTGTGTGACCCATCCTTCTTTTCTGTGACTATATTATTCCATCTTTCTATCATTCTTGATGAGTAATATAAAATGATAGGGTCTGGGACATAAAATAAGATAAATGAGATGTAACGTGACCAGTTAAATTTGAATCTCAGATAAACAAAACTATTTAGTATTTGTGTGTCCTGAACTGCATAGGACAGCTTATACTTAAAATTAGTTGAGATGTATCTGAAATCCATATATTACTACACCTGCTGTTTTTATTTACAAATAGTGTAAGCCAGACACATTTTTGATAGAAAAGAGGAAGAAGAGAGGGCATAAGTTTTTAGGCCTGTCCTTTCCAGTTGGGTTAGCTATTTTATATAAACTTCTTAGCTATCACTGTCCTCCACCACTACCAGCAAGAATGAATAGACTCTAGAAGAAAAGTTAGTTTCTGCTCATCAGGAAGAAGAGAATGCATATTGGGTGCCAACTGGAAGATTCTTCCATCAGTGAAAATGTATTCTAGTTCTTTTATCAGTGGGAAGTCAGTAGGAATTAGAGTCTCACAGCATAAAACATTGCCTTCAATTTTTCCACCACAATAGCAGTGTTTGAAGATTTAAGGGAAGGGATAGAGGGACAATATGATCTCTCAAGACCACCACTGTGGATCTTTTCCTATAAAGAAGAGAAGAAATTCCTGAAAAAATATTAGAACATTTTTCTAGGACTTTTCCCTAACCTTTGGGGAATGGAGAGGATGTATTTGGACATTTGATTACAGGCTCTGTGTTAAGTAGTGGTCCATTATATATAGTTTCATCTTCACTGTAATCCCTGAGATATAAATAAGAAACAAATAAAAGTGACAACAAATTAGCAGGCCTCCAATCAACCAAATACAAAAATTTTACTTTTCAGTTTTCAGTCTACCATATCATTTTATGCTAAAATATTTTTGTAATGAGAATTAATTTATTATTCAGAAGTATAGGAACTTTTTATATGCCAAAGGAAAAAGAATGTTCAATGTAGTCAAAGAAAACTGGAATTAGAAAATAAGAAAACAAATAAGTTCTTAAGCGTGATGCTTTTTTTTCCCTTTTTAGGTCAGACCTGGAAATGCTCTGGGGGTTACTCCTGGATCTGCACTCAGAAATTACTTGTAACAGTGCTCAGGGGACCATGTGGGATACTGGGGATTGTGCAGGATTGGCTGCATGCAAGGCAAGTGCTGTACCTTCTGTACTATCACTCCAGTCCAAGAATAATATTTTGTAAGTATTAGGCAGGTCAGATCTGCAAACAACCAGAAGGTCAAAGAATTCCGTAGTGGGCTGATGCTATAGTTTGGTGGTGAGAAACGCAAACAGTTGCTTTGGAGTTGGATTGTGCCACACTTTAGCTAGGACTAGGCAGTGGTAACAGCATAAGTACTCTCCTTTAATTAATGGTAAGCACCCCAAAACCCAAAAGACAAAAATGGAGAAACTGGGCCAGGAAAAGGGAGACTGTGAGGATTGTGACATGAAAGATGGTGTCTTGGTGGTGAACCCAAGAAGAGAGAAGCTCTGCTGTAAGGGTGCTAGTCAAGAAGTAAACTCAGGTACTTACCCAGATACCTGAGCACACAGGTTGGAATGAACATGAGATGGTGAAGGAATTCTTTCCTCAGGAATCACAATATAGTGACAAGATCTTTTCTGATAGTGGGAAGACATAGTTGAGAACAAGTTAGTGTGACAGGGGTCCAGGAGAAGCAACGTGGTGATAGGAAGTAGAGTCGTTTCCATTTGTTCTTTGGTTTTTGGTTCTGGACCACACCAACAGTGTTTGGGAGCTCCTCCTGATTTAGTGCTTAGTTTCCCTCTGGGCAGTGCTGGGGACTGTCCAAAGCAAGAATGCAACCTAGGGTCTACTAAGGATTCATTTATCCCTAGACCCAGTGATTTCCATTGCCTGAGACTCAAAGCCAAGACACAGCACTCTCAGCACAAATTCAGGGCAATTCAATAACCTGTTAAAGAAAGAAGGGCATGAGTGATAGCACTCCGCGTAGTAGGGCATTTTCCTTGCATGCAGCCAACCCGGTTCGATCCCTGCCATCCCATACATTCCCTGAGCATCACCAGGAGTAATTCCTGAGTGCAGAGCCAGGAGCAACCCCTGAGCATTTCTGGGCTTGACCCAAAAAGACAAAAAGAAAAAGACAAAAAGAAAGTGTTGGAAGTCACAGAGGGAACTTTAGGCACAGGAAGCCTACAGAATAAAGAATCACCATTGTTCCAAGTTGAAAGTGACCTCAACTATCACTGGCTGACTGCAGATGGGTGCTGCAGTGGGGAGGAAACAGGGAACATTGGTGATGGGAAATATGCAGTGGTGGAGGGATAGGTGCTGAAACAGTGCTTTTACTGAAACCCAATCATAAGCATCTTTTTAAAAAATTTAATACTTTTATTATACCACCATGAGATATACAATTGCAAAGATGTTCATATTTGGGTTACATCTTACAGTGTTCCAGCACCCATCCCCTCCACCAGTGCCCATATCTCACCACCAATGTCCCCGATTACCTCCTTCCCAGAGCCTGCCTCTATGGCAGGTTCTTTATCTCTCTCTTTATCTCTCTCTTCCTTCTCTTATATATTGTGGATTGCAATACATAATTTAGAAGTTATCATGCGTATTTTTCTGCATATATTTAATGTTCAGTTTTAGGTTGGTATTAGCACTTTCATTAATTATTAGCATTCTGTTCCCTCTCTGTCTTACTTAACCTCTGACTCCCACACGTTTCTGTAATTTTCAACTTTGATAAGACAGCCTGATCCATGTTTTGCCTGATCTTGGATATTGGTATAATATGTGTATATATTTATGTCATGCAAATAAATGCAGTCATTCTATATCTGTCTTTTTCCTTCTGGCTAATTTAACTCAACATGATCCTCTCCATGTCCATCCATTTATATGTAAATTTCATAACTTCATTTTTCTGCATAGTATTCCATTGTGTAGATGTACCAAACTTTCTTTATCCAGTCTTTATTCTTTATTCAGTTCTCGGGCACTCTGGTTGTTTCCAGATTCTGGCTATTATATTTTTATTTATATTTTTGGCTTCCCAGGGAATATTCCCAAAAAGTGGTATGGCTGAGTCAAATGGGAGCTTGATGTCTAGTCTTTGGAGGAATGTCCATATTTTTTCCAAAAAGGCTACACCAGCTCGACATTCCCTCCAACAATGGAGTCCCCCTTTTCCCCGCATCTACACCATTGTTGTTCTTGCTCTTTTGGATATGTGCCAGTCTCCGTGGTGTGAGATGATTTCTCATTGTTGTTTTGATTTGCATCTCCCTGATGACTAGTGATGATGAGCATTTTTCATATGCCTTTTGGCCATTCGAATTTCTTCCTTGTCAAAGTTACTGTTCATATCTTCTCCTACACAGACATGGGGCAGAGCTGCTACAGGCTCTCCTGTGCCCAACCGCTCATGAGGCGCCCGGGAGGGATGGCGGGTTCTAGCCCTGGCCTGCCACCCCAGCAGAGCCTCACAACAAGCCAGACGACCTCCCACTCCTTGAGGGCCTCCATTTTCCACATCTGGACTTCCCCCTCATCAGAACTCCACCCAGCAGACCAGCCTATCACAGGCCAGCTCATCGAGATCCACCCTGCAGCAGTCTTTTTTTAAATCTGGCCCAGGTATGCTGGTCCAGAGACTCACAGACATGGGGCAGAGCTGCTACTACTAGCTCTACCTATGCCCAGCTGCTCATAAGGCACCAGGGAGGGATGGCGGGTTCTAGCCCTGGCCAGCCACCCCAGCAGAGCCTCACAACAAGCCAGATGACCCCCCACTCCATGAGGGCCTCCATTTTCCACATCTGGACTTTCCCCTCATCAGAACTCCACCCAGCAGACCAGCCTATCACAGCCCAGGTCATTGAGATCCACCCTGCAGCCGTTTTTTTACATCTGGCCCAGGTATGCTGGTCCAGAGACTCACAGACATGGGACAGAGCTACTACTGGTTCTCCCTATGCCCAGCTGCTCATGAGGCACCCAGGAAGGACCGCAGGTTCTAGCCCTGGCCCGCCACCCCAGCAGAGCCCTCAACAAGCCAGACGCCCCCCCACTCCACGAGGGCCTCCATTTTCCTCATCCGACTTCCCTCGTCAGAACTCCACCCAGCAGACCAGACTATTACAGCCTGACTGGCGTGGCTGCTTGCAGCCATGCGGTTCATCCATAAATGCTGGATTTAGAGATGACTACAAGAGTATGCTACCCGCACTGCAGAGCCTGGCAAGCTACCCGTGTCGCATTTGATATGCCAAATGCCAGTAACAATTATAGACCTCATTCCCATGACCTGATGGAATTCTTTGAAGCTCTTTTATAGTTTCTGGAGCAAGCAGGTGCCCTTGGGCTCTACTTGCATGAGACAGGTCATATGGAGATGTTACTGCTGTCCGCTTGAGCAAATCAATGATGAATGGGAAGACAGTGATACAGTGATCTTCTCCCCATTTTTTGATGGGGTTAGCTGATTTCTTCTTGTAAAGTTCTACCAGTGCCTGATGTATCCTGGATATTAACCCTTTATCAGATGTGTATTGGGTAAATATTCTTTCCCATTCTGTGGACTGTCTCTGTATTTTGGTCACTATTTCTTTTGAAGTGAATAAGTTTTTTAGTTTCATGTAGTAGTCCCATATGTTTATCTTTGCTTCCACTTGCTTTGTTAGTTGTGCTTCATCTTTGAAGATGCCTTTAGTTTCCTATATTTTCTTCAACATACTTTATGGATTCAGGTCTGATTGTGTTCTTTAATCCATTTTGATCTGATTTTTGTGCATGGTGTTAGGCAGAGGTCCAAATTCATTTTCTTGGACATAGCTGCCCAGTTATCCCAGCACCACTTGAAGAGGTTTTCCTTGCTCCATTTTGGACTTTTGCACCTTATCAAAGATTAAATGATCATATACTTGAGGATGGGTGTCAAGATACTTAACTCTATTCCATAGGTCCACAGGTCTTTTTTTTATTCCAATACCATGCTGTTTTAATTACTACTACTTTATAGTTCAGTTTGAAGATGGGAAAGGTGATGCCTCCCATCTTCTTTTTTTTCCCAAGGATAGCTTTGCTATCCGTGGGGGCTTATTATTCCAAACAAATTTCAGGAGTAGTTGGTCAACTTCTTTGAAAAAATCATGAGTATCCTTAAGGGACCACATTGAATCTGTATGAAGCTCTAGGGAGTATTACCATTTTGATATTGTTAATTCTCCCAATCCATGAGCCGGAATGTGTCTCCATTTCCTCAGGTTCTCTTTTATTTCCTTAAGCAATTTTTGTAGTTTTTTTTTTGTACAGATTCTTTATAGTCTTAGTGAAACTGATTCCTAGGTATTTGATTTTCTTGGTGCAATTGTGAATGAAATCATTTCTTTAATATTCCTTTCTTCTCTTTCATTATTTGCATATAGTAAAGCCATTGACTTTTGGGTATTATTTTGTACCCTGCCACTCTATATAGGAATCTCTCATTTCTAGGAGCTTTACAGTAGTGTTTAGGGTCTCCTTAGGTATAATATCATGTCATCTGCAATTAGTGACAGTTCCTCCCCCTCCCTATCCTGCCTCTGTGGCAGTTCTTTATCTCTCTTTCTCTCTCTCTTTCTTCTCTTACACATTCGCACTGCAATATATATGTTTAGAGGTTATCTGGTGTATCTTATAGTGCTCAGTTCTAGGCTGGTTTTATTATTTTTGACGATTATTAGCACGACAGAGCCTGGCAAGCTACCTGTGTCATATTTGGACATGTCAAATACCAGTAGCAATTATAGACCTCATTCAGTGACCTGATGGAATGGTTTGAGGCTCTTTATTTTTTTTTAAAAAATTTTTATTATACCACCGTGAGACATACAATTACAAAGGTGTTCACAATTGGTTCTTGGTAATACAGTATTCCAGCACCCATCCCTCCACCAGTGCCCCATTTCCACCACCAATGTACCCTACCCCCTCCCACCCACCCCCAGGCTGCCTCAACAGCAGGTAGCCCTGTTTCCTCTCTTTCTCTCTCTGTCTCTCTCTCTGTCTCTGCATCCCTCTCCCTCTTGTTTTTATACATTGTGGCTAGCCCTGCAGATATTTAGAGTTTAAAACTTAAGTCTCTTTGTGTATATTCAATGGTGAGTTTTAATCTGCCATTACCATTTCACACATTTAGTAAAACACTGGTATCATATTTATATCCTATTAATGAATGCAGTCATTCTATATCTGTCCTTTTCCTTCTGACTAATTTCACTCAGCATGATCATCTCCATATCCATCCATTTGCAGGTAAATTTCATAATTTCATCTTTTCTGACAGCTGCATAGTATTCCATAGTGTAGATGAACCACAGTTTCTTTAGCCAGTCCTCTGTTCTCGGGCATTTAGGTTGTTTCCAGATTCTAGCTATAGTGAATAGCGCAGAGATGAATAAAGAAGTACAGATAGTGTTTCTGCTATGCATTTTCAGTCTCTCGGGTATATTCCCAGGAGTGCTATTGCTGGATCAAATGGGAGCTCAATGTCTAGTTTTCAGAGGAATGCCCATATTGTTTTCCCAAAAGGGCTGGACCAGTCGGCACTCCCACCAACAGTGGATGAGAGTCCCTTTTTCCCCACATCCAAGCCAGCACCGGTTGTTCTTGCTGTTTTGGATGTGTGCCAGTCTCTGTGGTGTGAGATGGTACCTCATTGTTGTTTTGATTTGCATCTCCCCTGATGATTAAAGATGAAGAGCACTTTTCATATGCCTTTTGGCCATCTCGAATTTCTTCTTTTTGGAAGCTTCTGATCATTTCTTTCTCCCCATTTTTTGATGGGGGTTGGCTGTTTTTTTCTTGTGAAGGGCTACCAGTGCCTGATATATCCTGGATATTAACCCTTTGTCAGATGGATATTGGGTGAATATCCTTTCCCACTCTGTGGATTGTATTTATATCTTGGTTACCATTTCTTTTGAGGTGCAGAAGCTTTTCAATTTTTATATAATCCCATTTGTTTATCTTTGCTTCCATGAAGCCCTTTGGCTATCTCACATGTGACAGGATGTATTGAGATGTTACTGGTGCCCGCTCGAGCAAATTGATGATATACGGGAAGATAGTGATACAGTGATTGACTGAAGGGGTTAATATCTAGGATATATCCCTTTATAAGAAAACAGCCAGCCCCATAAAAATGGGTAGAAGAAATGAACAGAAACTCCAAAAAGGAAGAAATTTGAATGGTCTAAAGGCATATGAAAAGTGCTCTTCATCATTAATCATCAGGGAGATGCAAATCAAAACAACAATGAGGTATCATTTTTGCCACAGAGATGAAAAGAGCAAGAACAACCAGTGCTGTTGTGTTGCGGGAGAAAGGGACATTCATCCACTGTTGATGGGAATGCCAACTGGTCCAGCCCTTTTGGAGAACAATATGAACATTCCTCTAAAAACTAGTTATTGACCTCCCATTTGACCCAGAAATACCACTCCTGGATATATACACTGGAGATACAAAAACACACAGAAGAAACACTATCTACACTTCAATATTCACCACAGCGCTATTCACAATAGCCAGAATCTGGAAACAACCTGAATGCCCGAGAACAGAAGTCTGGCTAAAGAAAATGTGGTACATCTACACAATGAGATACTGTGCAGCTGTCAGAAAAGACGAAGCCATGGGATTTACCTGCGTAATGAATGTACATGGAGATTGTCATGCTGAGTGAAATTAGTCAGAAGGTAAAGGACAGATATAGAATGACTGCATTAATTAGTGAGAAATAAATATAGACTAGTGTTCTATTCATTATGGGAAATGTTAATGCCACACTAGAACTGAGCATTGAATGTGCACAAAAGGATTTACATGACAATCCCTAAATGTCTGTAGGGCAAGCCATAATGTGTGAGAGAAGAGAGAGAGGAGAGAGAGAGAGAGAGAGAGAAGAAAATGTGCTTGCTATAAAGGAAGGCTGGAGTGGGAGGAGGGAATCTGGGGACATTGGTGGTGGGATAGGGCACTGGTGGAGGGATGGATGCTGGAGCAATGTATGACTGAAACCCAATCATAAACATCTTCATAATTGTATATCACATGGTGGTATAATAATAATTTTTTTTTAAAAAGAAGGAAGTAAGGAAAGAGATAGAAAGAGAAAAGAGAAAAACAACAGTATAGGAAGTCATTTCTTTTCATATCCCCAGGCGAAGCTGTCTCTTCTTTCAGCTCTTCAGTCAGTCAGAACTTAGTTTTCTTTTCTTTCTAATAGATTATATCCTTTCTAATAGATTATAACCTTCCATGTGGGGAGCTGCTTGGCCCCACGTGGAAGCAAACCATGGAGCTGACCTCCCAGTAAGGGGCTTGGCCAGCCCCTGGCCAGTCCAACATTGCTCCAATGGTTCACCTACACTTCCTGGGAGGGACTCCGCTGGCCAAACTCGAGCAGAGATTTGGGCTCTGCCCTTTCCTCCACCTCCATGCCAGCTACCCTGGAAGAGAGAGTGACCCATGCCAGACCCACAGCTCCGTTGGCACATGGGTCTTAGATAATACTGATTTTAGGATAAGGTCCTTCCCAGGATCTTTCACATTTATACACTGAATTCAGTTCTAGGCAGGCTCTAACTGATACCCGTCATCCCAGTAAGCCTAGCAAGAAGCCAGAGCAACCGACACATAATGTGGTTAGTCATTCTCAATATCCAGAATTCATAGGTACTCAGAGCTCCATCCAAGAGAAAACCTGATCTTTCCCCTTAAGTTTCATCAGTAAATGTTCGAGATGAGAGCCTTCTACTGAGCTACCTGTGTTTTATTTGTTATGCCCAAAACTAGTAACAATTATGAACCCCAATTCCAACACCTGAAGAATGGTTTGAGGCTCTTCCTGTCCCTGGAGCAAGCAGATGCCCTTGGGCTACACTTGCTGCAACAGGACATATGGAGATGTTACTGGTGTCTGCTCGAGCAAATCGACGAACAATTGGAAGACAGTGACAGTGATACAGTGATATATCCTTTATGTAATGGCCTAATGGCTAGCGGGACAATGTTATGTACAATTCAGACAGCCACTGGAGATCTTTGAGTGCACTTCCCATGGATAATGGAATAATACTTTATCATTACAAAATAAGATAGGACTGTAATGTAAAATCACCCTTCTATGACCTAGTCTTTGCAATCAGAAATAGACTTTTTTCTAAAATATGAACAATATGCAATGATCTAATTTCTCCATGTTTTGTTCTTAAAGAAACTTGGGGAAATCTTCCATATTTTTTTAATTTTTTTAACATTTTATTATACCACCGTGAGATATACAATTACAATGCTGTTCACGCTTGGGGGTTTCGGTCACACAGTGTTCCAGCACCCCGCCCTCCACCAGTGCCCCCAAGCCACCACCCATGTCCCCAATTCCCTCCCCTCCCACATCCTGCCTAAATGGCAGGTTCTTTATCTCCCTCTCCTCTCCCTCTCTCTCTCCTCCTTCTCCCACACGCTCTACACTTCTAAGTGCACTCACGCACACCTAGAAGCCATCATTTGCATTTTTTGACTGTATTTAATGCTCAGTTCTATGTTAGCATCAGAACCTTTGGACATTTATTCACACATGTTCCCCTTCTCTATCTAAACTAACCTCTGACTCCCACACGCTTGTGGTAATTTCCACTTTTGGTAAGATCACCTAGTATATTTTTGTCATGCAAATAAATGCAGTCATTCTATGTCTCTCTCTTTCCTTCTGACTAATTTCACTCAACATGATTCTTTCCATATCCATCCATTTATAGAAAAAATTTCATAACTTCATTTTTTCTGACAGCTGCATAGTATTCCATTGTGTAGATGTACCACAGTTTCTTTATCCAGTCATCAGTTCTCGGGCATACTGGTTGTTTCCAGGTTCTGGCCATTGTGAATAGTGCTGCTATGAAAATAAAAGTGCGGATTGTGTTTCCGCTGTGTGTTTTTGGCATTCCAGGGTATATTCCCAAGAGCGGTATGGCTGGGTCAAAGGGGGAGCCCAATTTCTAGTCTTTGGAGGAATGTCCATATTGTTTTCCAGAAAGGTTGTACAAGTCGACATTCCCACCAACAGTGTATGAGAGTCCCCTTTTCCCACATCCACGCCAGCACTTGTTGCTTTTACCCTTTTGGATATGGGCCATTCTCTGTGGTGTGAGGTGATATTTCATTGTTGTTTTGATTTGCATCTCTCTGATGATTAGTGATGATGAGCATTTTTCCTCATATGCCTTTTGGCCATTCGGATTTCTTCCTTGTCAAAGTTTCTGTTCATCTCCCTCTCCCCATTTTCTAATGGGGTTGGCTGTTTTTTTCTTATGTATTTATACCAGTGCCTTATATATCCTGGATATTAACCCCTTATCAGATGGGTATTGGGTGAATATTCTTTCCCATTCTGTCGACTGTCTTTCTATCTTGGTCACTGTTTCTTTCGAGGTGCAGAAGCTCTTCAGTTTCATGTAGTCCCATATATTTATATTTTCTTCTAGTTGCTTTGTTAATGGTGTTTCACCTTTGAAGATGTCTTTAGCATCGATGTCGGTGGAGGGTTTTTCCTATATTTTCTTCAACGTACTTTTATGGATTCAGGTCTGACATTGAGATCTTTAATCCATTTTGATCTGATTTTTGTGCAAGGTGTTAGACACAGGTCCAAATTCATTTTTTTACATGTAGCTGTCCAGTTTTCCCAACACCACTTGTTGAAGAGGCTTTCCTTACTCCAGTTTGGACTCTTTGCACCTTTATCAAAGATTAGCTGATCATGTCTTTGAGGGTGGGTGTCAGGATACTCAACTCTATTCCATAGGTCCACCGGTCTGTTTTTATTCCAGTACCACGCTGTTTTAATTACTGCTGCTTTGTAGTACAGTTTGAGGTTGGGAAAGGTGATGCCTCCCATCTTCTTCTTCCCAAGGATTGCTTTAGCTATCCGTGGGGTTTGTTATTCCATACGAATTTCAGAAGTGTTTGGTCAATTTCTTTAAAGAATGTCATGGGAATCCTTATAGGAACCGCATTGAATCTGTACTAAAGCTCTAGGAGTATTACCATCTTGACAATGTTAATTCTCCCCATCCAGGAGCAGGGAATGTGTTTCATTTCCTCGTGTCCTCTTTTTATTTCTTGAAGCAGTGTCTTGTCGTCTCTCTTTGTATAGGTCCTTTACACACTTGGTTAAGCTTGATTCCTAGGTATTTGATTTTCTGTGGCACAATTGTGAATGGAATCGATTTCTTAATATCCCTTTCTTCTCTTCGTTATTTGTGTTTAGGAAAGCCACCGACTTTTGGGTATTGATTTTGTACCCTGCCACTCTACTATACCTATCTATTGTTTCCT